>PVJA010029251.1:15926-26923 GCA_004027025.1 Myocastor coypus | reverse complement strand
CCTCTTCACACGGGCTGCTAGGAAGCTCAGAGCAGCAATTCTCGAGCAAGGGCTCCTGGGGGTGACAGAACCACCAGACTCGCCCGGGCAGCTTCGCAGATCACACACAGACGCTCCAGAAAGCCCAACATCTTCCTAGAGGAAACCGTGCTTCTCCCCACTGGATCCTCTGATGTGAGAAGCTGCCCAACTATGCAGAGGAGCAAGTCCTAGTCCACAAATCTGCTGGGCCGGGGAGGAGGTCAGGAATCATCTCGAATGTCAGCGCAGTGCTTGTGCCTATAACCAAGCCGGAGGCTCAGGAGCACGGTGGCTTCCAGGCCAACCTGGGCTATGCAGTGAGTTCATCGCTGGCCTGAACTACCAAGAGGTCCTGTTGCAAACAAGATAAAACAACTTAAGTGTCTCAGCATGGCCTGTAATCCTAGCACTAGGAGAGGCTAAGGCAGCAAACTCACTCTGGGCAAATTACTGATTAAATGTGACCCTCATTTAAAAAACGAGCAGGGCTTGGTGACACACACCTGTAATCCCAGCACTTGGGAGGCTGTAAACAGACACATCACTATGAATCCAATCTAGTAGTGAGACCCTGAATACCCAATAGACCCTTCCCTAAAATGCAAAACAAAAACAAAAACAGGTTATTTCCACGCACCATCCTTTTTTTTTTTTTTGGTGAGACTGGGATTTGAACTCATAACCTTGCACTTGCCAGGCAGGCACTTGTGCCACAGAGCTATCTCCCCAGCCCCCCTCACCCACCCTTTTCATCCTGATTTCTTCCCTCCAGAGAGTAATTGTCTTAGTTACTTTTTGCTCATTGCTGGGACAAATACCCAACACTCAAAATGAAGGAAGGAAAGGTTTATTTAGCTCACAGTTCGAGGAGGTTTCAGTCCATGTTCGGCTGGCCCAAGGCTGAGTGGAGCAGGGCGGAGAGCATCCAGTTCATGGCGGCGGAACAGCAACAAAATGGTGGCAGAGGCAGCCAACCAAACAGGGCAGCAGAGCAGCAGCACCAGCTCGAGCTCTAGTCTGTCTCTCTGTCTCTCTTTATATTATATTCAGGCTCTCCGCCTTAGCTCCCGCCCTAGGCTACACCCATAATCCCAGAAGTACTTCCACCCATAATCCCATCAGTACTAAAACCTATAATCCCAGGGATCATGGATCAAGTCTCAAACTCTAGAAGTCCCCGCCCAGTGACTCCATGAGCTACATCCCTTTTTCACACTTGTTTTTTTTTTAAACTTTATTTATTTATGTTATGTCTGGCTCATCCTGGCCAGGGAGTGGGGCTGACACAGGATGGGGTGCCAGGGATCAAACCACGGTCCCTGTGGTTGCCAAAACAGGAGGTGCTTTAGACCACTGAGCTATCTCACCCGCCCATACACTTGTTTTGTTTTGAGGCAAGTTCTCAATGAGTTGTTAAATTGCCTGGGCTGGGTTTAAACTTCCAACCCTCCTGCCTCAGCCTCCCAGGGTGCTGGGATTACAAGTGTACACCAAAAGTCTGACTTTTATTTACTTATTTATTATGGCCCGCTCAGCCTGCCCTGGGGGCAGGGCTGGCACAGCATGTGGTGCTGGGGATCGAACCTCGGTCCCTGCCGCCACGGAACCTCGGTCCCTGCCGCCATGAAAGCTTTCGTAAGCAGGCACTTTAGACCACTGAGCCATCCTGCCGGGCCCAAAAGTCTGACTTTTAAACGGGCTCCCAATGCTATACAGCACACAGACAGGTTGGGTGCCTTCTCCCAGGCCACACAGGGGCAAGTGACAGCATCTGAGATCATCCACTCCGACACAGAGAAAGGCAGAATCTTTGGCCTTACCAGCCTGCGCCACCCGCTCCAGAACCCCTCTCCTTGCCCAGCCTGCCAGAATCTGTGATCCTTTTGTTGGGATGAGATCGAATTCCCTAGAGCTCTGGTCGAGACCTGGCAGGCAACTCCAGTAACCAGAGCTGTGTGAGAAGAAAAAGCCAAGCCCTGGGGCAGCCACACCCCAAACAGAGGTGAGGTCCCAGGTGAGCCACACCAGAGAGGGACTGACCACCCACTCCATCAGAAGGTCTCTGCTGCCCCTGCCCTGCTTTACCAAGCCCCTGGAACAGCCCCAGTGCCTGCCCTTCTCTTCCTTGACCTTGGCCCATTGCTCTGCACCTCAGTAGCTGTCCTGGAGCTTGCAACGCCCCCCCCAACAATACCCAGGGCCTCCGGAGATGCCAGATGTACCCAGAGCTTGGGTGGGGCCTTGGGGCTCCCTGTTTCCCCCTTCCAGCCCCAGATCCTCTCAAATTGCCAGAGATGGGCTCCAGCCAGGGAAGGTGGGGCAGCTCCTGGGACCAAAAGGAGTCACAAGCAGCAGAGACAGTGACAGAGCTGTGGAGACCAATGTTCAGCCACCCCTGTGGCTTCCCTGATTCCAGCCTGCCATGTGCCAGCACCTGCTCCTCCCACTTGTGATGCTCGGTAATCTCGATCATCTCGGGGGCACAGATGACTACAAGCACATGGGATTCCCGGGTTCCCTGAAGGGAGTGAAATGAGAGGGAGAGAAAAGGGGTCTCTGAGGAGGAGGAGCAGGGGCAGCAGGAGAGAAGGAGGTGGCAGGAGGAAGAGGAGCAGCGTGTCAGAAGGCCTGGGTCCCCCGGGATGTGGAGCTGGGCGGAGGGGAATCAGGAAGGATGGAACTTCCAAGAGCAGGTGTTCTCCCTAGCCTCTTCCTGCCTCCCTGTCTTCCAGCCTTCCGTCCCACCCCAGGAGCCTTCTGGGACTCAGGTAAGGCTGGACTGGGGAAAGTCACCCACTAAGGCGGGGCTGGAAGGGGGTTGGGATGGCAGCTGCAGGTGCACAGCGGAAACGCATAGGCCGGAAGTGACCCTCTGGCCGCCAGTCATCAGGCCTACCCAAGAAGACCCTGAAGAGCTGGGTAAGAAAGTGGCCTGGGCGGCCCTGGGCCCTAAATGAGGTTAGGCTCTCAGGGCCAGGGGGAGGGGACAGTGCCCACGAACGCAGACAGGTGAAGGGCTGCGGCTGGTACTGAGTTACCTGGACCTCGGTGATGGGGAATCCGGGTGAAGCTCTGACTCCCAGGACTCCCCACTGCAGACTGTGGGCGCCCTGAGCGCTCTTCCCGCATCGTGGGAGGCTCGGACTCGCAGCCGGGAGCCTGGCCGTGGCAGGTGAGCCTACACCAAAGCGGCAGCCACGTCTGCGGGGGCTCCCTCATCGCCCCTTCCTGGGTCCTCTCCGCAGCTCACTGTTTCGTGACGTGAGTACCTACCCCGCGCAGCCGCTCCTCCAAATGCCAACCCCAAGGCTTGGCTTCCCCTGCTCCTCCCTCAAGGCCAGTCTGGAGCCCAGCGGCTCCGGATAGCCTAAACCAGGTCCTGCATGACTTATCTATCGATCATCTGGGCAAAGGCCCCACATGCCCAGGTCTGGCTCTTTCTTCCCGGCCGCCCCATCACACCTCCAAATCCGGTGTGCCCCAAGCTTTCCGTCCCCTGGGCTCCTAGGAACCCCACTTGTATTCTGGCTCCGCCCCCGAGGGTCGGCGGCCCTCATCGGCCCAGTCCAACCCGGCGCACCCCGGCCTCGGCGCAGGAACGGGACCTTGGAGCCAGCGGCCGAGTGGTCGGTGCTGCTGGGCGTGCACTCCCAGGACGGGCCCTCGGAAGGTGCGCACGTCCGTGCAGTGGCCGCTATCCTGGTACCGGACAACTACAGCAACGTGGAACTGGGCGCCGACCTGGCCCTGCTGCGCCTGGCCTCGCCCGCCAGGCTGGGCCCCACCGTGCGACCCGTCTGCCTGCCCCGCGCCGAGCACCGCTTCGTGCATGGCACAGCCTGCTGGGCCACTGGCTGGGGGGACGTCCAGGAGGCGGGTGAGCGGGGGGCGGGGCCATAGGAGGGGAGGGCGGTGCTAGGGGCGTGGTCATAGGAGAGAGGGCGTGGCCTAGGCAGGGGAGAGGGAGGGTCGAGAAGGCGGGACTCGAGAAGGCGGGACCCGGGGCTCGGGCTGCCTCACAGGTCTGAGCCTTGAAATTAGGGCTCTGCTAGCTGGAAAATTCCACACCTATCCTAATCTTATCTGTCCTCCTCACCTGGGGTTCTCTAACACAACCTAACCCCCCACCCCTACTCCTGTGTCCGCCTCACCTTTCCTCTCTTTTCTCTTTTTTGTGTCTGGATCCAACTAGAGTTCTTATCCCAGCCCTTCTGTTTCAGACCAAGCATTTCACCCAGTACATTTCCTCCGTAAAAATGGGGTCAGCTAGGCGTGGTGGTGCACACCTCTAGGTTCAGCGCTCAGGAGGCTCAGGGAGCAGCAGGATGGCTGTGAGTCCGAGGCCATCCTCAACTACATAGTTCAAGGCCAGTCTGCACTACAGATGAGAACCTCTCTCAAAATGATGATGATGATGATGATGATGATATAATATAGGATCGCTGAGTAGGTTAAATGAGAAAATATCCACCCACAGCTTGTAGCTCAGTACCTAGCATCACCACACTTACTGTGGGTATTTTGACCGTACGTAACCCAGATCACCACACCCAGGCACAGCCCCAGACAGTAGGCACTCCGCAAACATCATGGCCTCCTTTGCCCTCTCCCTTCCTCTCCATCCTGCCCAGTTCCTCTCCTCCTATCTTGTCTGATTTCTCCTCTTCATTCTTGCATCCTTTTAAGATACTTTTATGTGCCAGGCAATGTGTTAGGCCTCAGAGATACAACATTGAACATTAAAAGCAAAACCCTGTCTTCAGTGCTCAATCTAGTAGGTAGACAAGCAGTAAACTCAATAAGTAAGCAACACTGTACAGGTGTGGGGCAAAATAATCCACTGTTCCACTCTCCATCGCCTAGTGCTGCCCTTTCCTGCTACCCCTCCCCCAACATTTCCCTGTCCCTGTGATTAGACCTTTCAAGGTGGGAGCAGGGAGGCTCAGAGGGAAAGATCCCCACAAGGGGGTCAGGGGCAGGGGGTAACAAGAAAGCAGCCTCATGGGCACCTGGGAGGGCTGTGTGGACTGAGCCAGGCCATCCTGGTAGGGGCTGGCAGAACACATTTCTGAGGAGGTTTTGTATTGAAGCAAGGTGGACGGAGGCAGAGGCCACCCTGGGGCCTGGAACATGGGCCAAAAAGCCAGGTTGAGTGAAGGGGACAGGGGCCACAGTGGGTGCCAGGGCCACCATCGAGCCTAGACTATGGGACTGAAGCACAGAGCCCAGTGATCCCCAGGACATGCTCCAGACTTTCCTGGCTGAGCCCCCAGTACTGGCTCAGCCATTACGCACCCTTTCAGGGTGTCACTGTGCAGCTCAGGCTGGCCTTGAGTTCACTTTGTAGCCCAGGCTGGCTTTGAACTCACAGTGATCCTCCTGCCTCAGCCTCCTGAGTGCGGGGACTATAGGCATGCACTATCATTCCTGGCTTAAGGATCCACTTATTATTCTTTTTTTTTTCCCCCCACTTATTATTCTTGGTTAAGGTCAGAGCTGAGCTGTAGAAACATTATCCTCTGGCAGTAGCTTCAAGCATGCAGCACCGGAACTAGGGCAGCCGTGGAAACGGTGCTAGAGCACAGTTGGCCCGGGAGCTGGTTGCGGGTCAGAAAGGGGTCAAGCAGGCAGACTGGCCCTGCCTGTCCTCCCAGCACTGGCAGGAGACAGGGCCTGAGGCAGGAGGCTCCCTGGGAGTTCCGGGCCAGCCTCAACTACAAAGTAAAGCTCTGTCCCAGAAAACCAAAAGTAAACAAGCAAAGGCCATGGACACTTGGCAACTCCGTACAAGGCCACAAGTTGTCTACATGGCATTATTGTGGACAGGGTGCCCTCTGTGCATCACCACGACTCCATGCCAGGGCTCAGGGATCAGTGACTTCAGTCCCCACATGTAATCGTGAGCCCAGGAGCTTCACACAGCCTGCGCCAGCCGGCCGCTCTCACTGTTATTTATGGAGGGAGGCCTGAGATGGAGAAGCCAGTAGATGACAGATGCAAGAGGAGGCAGGGGAAGCTGTGAAGGCCAAGGCACCCAAGGCATCTTGCCCACTTGTATTATTTATTTATTTATTTATTTAAATGTATTTGGTACAGGGTCTCGCCATGTAGCTCAGAATCTTAGCGATCCTCCTGTTTCCGGCTCCCCAGCACTGGGATTACAAGCATGTGCCCTCACTCTTGTGTCTCGTCTTGGTAGCCGGCTCCGTGCACTCGGGTCAGGGCCAACATGACATGCAGTGCCTTAAGCAGGCACTTAGACCACTGAGCTATCTCTGTGGTCCTTGCCCACTATTTTTACAGCAAATAGGCTACAGAAATTAACGGGTTTCCTTTTGGCAGATTTGAACTTCCTTTTGGCAGTACGGCGCATAGCATACCTCAGTCTTTTCCTCCCCTAATAATTTACAGAAAAATGAAATGCCCACCCTGCTAGATAGCAGATACACTGAGTTCATGTAGAAGAATGAATTCTAAGGAAAACAGAAGAGTGGCCCAGTGTGTGGTACATGCCTGTCATCCCAGCACTGGAGGCTGAGGCAGGAGGGCCCACTTGAGTTGGAGGCCAGCCTGAACTGTAGAGTGAAACCTTGTCTAAAAAATAAAAGAGTAGGGGCCCGGCGGGATGGGTCAGTGGTCTAAAGCGCCTGCTTGGGAAAGCTTGGGCGGCTTCAGGGACCACGGTTCAATCCCCGGCACCACATGCTGCACCAGCCCTGCCCTCGGGGCGGGCTGAGCCGGCCATGAAAATGAGTGAATAAACAAAGGTTCTGAAACAAGAAATAAATAAATAAATAAAAATTTTAAAAATCTTAAAAAAAATAAAAATAAAAAATAACAGAGTAGGAAAAATATTGAGAGGTTAGCTTCTGAAAGGCACAACCTGACCTGAGAATGCAGTGCCACAGAGGCTATCACACTTTTCTGGAATGTTTTATATAGCGCAAAATCACCAAGTGGATTCAAGATGGTCAAACTGCTTAACCAATAAAAGCACAAGGGCTGGTGTGATGGTTCCACGGTCTAAAGTGCCTGCTTAGGAACGCTTAGGCAACCACAGGGACTGCAGTTCGATCCCTAGCACCACATGCTGCGCCAGCCCCACCCCCAAGGGCAGGCTGAGCCAGCCATGAAAAGAAAAAAAGAAAAAAAAATGCTTAAAAAAGTACAAGTGTAGCCAGGCGTGGTGGCTCACTCCTGTAATCCCAACACTTGGGAGGCTGAGGCAGGAGGATCGGTACGAGTTCGAGACCAGCCTGGGCTACAAAAGTGAGCTCAAGGCCAGCCTCAACTGCATAGCGAGACCCTGTCTCAAAAAGACAAAAAAATAAAAATAAAAAATAAAAATAAAAATAAAAATAAAATAAATAAAAAAGTATAAATGTAGGGGCTAGGGAGATAGCTCTGTGGCACAAGTGCCTGCATGGCAAGTGTAAGGTCATGAGTTTTAACTCCGGTCCCACAAAAAAAAAAGTACAAGTGTGGCCACTTAGCTATATATATATATATATATATATATATATATATATATATATATATATACATACATATATATGATTTTATTTTAAGGAGTAAAAATAGCAGAAACAAAGATAGAAAAACAGTAACAAGCAAGAGTATCTATAATATATATATATATATATATATTTTTTTTTTTTTTTTTTTTTTTTTTTTTTTTTTTTTTTTTTTTTTTTTTTTTTTTTTTTGTGCGGGACTGGGGTTTGACTCACGACCTGGCACTTGCCAGGCAGGCACTTGTGCCACGGAGCTATCTCCCCAGCCCCTCACTTAGCTAATATTGATCCAATAGGGATGTAGGTCACATAGCAAAGGGATGGGTGAGAGGTTTGCTCACCCACCTGGGAGACTGATGTCTATCTCGACTTCATTGGGCTAGGTGATGCTAATCATTCTATAAGCTCACTTTATCGCTTGTCCTTCAGGGAGGCATGTGTGCATCTGGTCATTCCATATGATCTTTTCTTTTTGAGAAAGGTTCTCACTATGCAGTTCAGGCTGGCCTTGAGCTCACTTTGTAGCCCAGGATGATCTCTAACTCAAAACCTTCTGCTCTAGCCTCCCGAGTTCTGGGATTACAGGCGTGCACCACCACCCCTGGCTTCCGTCTGATCTTGAGGCCTGGTCTTCAACAGATTCACCCCTTGAGCCACGCATGGTGGTGCACGCCTGTAATCCCAGCACTAGGGAGGCTAAGGCGGGAGGATCGGTGTGAGTTCGAGACCAGCCTGGGCTACAAAAGTGAGCACAAGGCCAGCCTGAACTGTATAGCGAGACCCTGTCTCAAAAAGACAAAAAAAAAAAAAAAAAACCAGATTCACCCCCCACCCCCGCCACAGCTGCAACGTGCTCTGATCTCCTGCATGGACTCCCCTGAGGGCTGGGCCGGGTCTGACCACCCACGCTATTCAGCCTAACTTAGTGGTCCGCAATACCGTCACACCTCTTTTTCATCTCCCCCCTCGTTTCCCATTGGGGTACCTTGACGGCTGTGTCTAGAAGGCAGCACCCTAGGGGATTGGGTGCCCCGTACTTCCCCACAGTACCTGGTCTCTGCTTCTGCCAACAGACCCTCTGCCCGTCCCCTGGGCGCTACAGGAAGTTGAGCTTCGGCTGCTGGGAGAGGCTGCCTGTCAGTGTCTCTATAGCCGCCCTGGACCCTTCAACCTCACATTCCAGCTACTGCCAGGAATGCTGTGTGCTGGCTATCCAGAGGGACGCAGGGACACCTGCCAGGTAAGGAGACACCTGCACCTTGTCTATGAGTACCCAGCAAGGGCACACCCGGAGCTCACAGGAAGCAGCTCATGATTCTGTGGACATCTCCCTGAGCCCCATTTGCAAAAAGAGGGCAAGACTGTCAGCGGAATTGGGGCTGGAGGTGTAGCTTAGTGGTATAGCGCACGTCTGTCATGCACACAGCCCTCAGCACAATCGCAAATGCCGCCAAGATAATAGCAGCAATGACAGTGACAATAAGATAAAATAGGAGCCGGACGTGGTGGCACACACCTGTAATCCCAGCACTTAGGAACCTGTGGCAGGAGGAGCATCATGAGTTCAAGGCCAGCTGGAATCACTTCATGAGATATCCTAAATAAATAAATAAATAAATAAATAGCTGGGGCTAAGAAAGTGAGTGCTATTATGTCTGGCTACAGAACGCAGTAAAGGGCCAGATACTAGGATACATTGCCCTGATATGAAGCCTAGAACCACCACTTATTTCGTGACTTAGGCCAGATTGACCTAAACATCCTGTGCGTTTCCATCTGGAACACGGAGAAGGTAATGCTATACGCCTCATGAAGCGTTGCTATAGTTCTTCACAGTGGCTGGTCCTTAATAAGTGCTAAGTATCAGCTGTTATTCTTTTTTTTTTTTTTTGTCTTTTTGAGACAGGGTCTCACTATCCAGTTGAGGCTGGCCTTGAGCTCACTTTTGTAGCTCAGGCTGGTCTGGAACTCACACTGATCCTCTTGCCTCAGCCTCCCAAATCCTGGGATTACAGGCGTGCGCCACCACGCCCGGCTTCAGCTGTTATTCTTAACCCAAATCCCAGGTGTCTTACTTAATCCCTTTCCAGTGGCTGGGATAAAATACCCGATGCCTCCACCTTAAAGGATAAGAATTATTTCCCCACGTTCAGCCCATGGCTGGCACTTAGGCAGAATCAGCAGGGCACAGGGCGCTGAAAATGGCAGGAGGCGGAGCCAGGGGAGGTGCTGGACCAGCCTGAGCCTTTCCAGACCACGCCCCCAGGTGCCGCAGCCAATAGGGCCTCACCTTCTAACAGCACCTTCAGCTACGAACTCTTTATGAATGCATCTCTGATGAGCACAGCCCACGAGAGTCAGTCATTTTCCATACACGTGAGAACTAGAGGGACATTTTAAACCTAACAGGCTATTTACAGTGCCTGTAAATAGTATTGGAAAAAATAAATTAATCCTTCACAGTAAGTAATTTTCCGCATTGCCTACTAAAGGTTATAAATAGCACATTTATAGCTGGGCGTGCTGGCATACACCTGTAATCCCAGCACTGGAGAAGCTGAGGCAGGAGGATTGCCCTGAGTTTGAGGTCAGCCTGGGCTACAAAGTGAGCTCAAGTCCAGCCTGAACTGCATAGCGAGACCCTGTCTCAAAAAAAATGGTAGATCCTTTGTCCTAAAAACAGTATAAGCCGGTGGATCCTCGGACTGGTCACCCTTGACACATCATCTATCATTAGGGTGACTCCGGAGGACCTCTGGTCTGCGACGAAGGTGGCCGCTGGTTCCTGGCAGGAATCACTAGCTTTGGCTTTGGCTGTGGGCGAAGAAACCGCCCCGGGGTCTTCACTGCGGTGGCCCCCTATGAGACTTGGATTCGGGATCGCGCCACCGGCTCAGAGCCTGGGCCTACCTTTCCCAGCCAGCCGCGGGAGCCCCATTCAGGGTCCCAGGAGCCCAGGGAGGAGAACTGTACCATCGCCCTGCCAGGTAAGCGCACCCGGGATGCGCGGGAGCCGAGCTGGACCTGGCGGAGAAGGGCTCCGCGGGCCCCTGACCCGATCTCTTGATCTCTCGCCCCTCAGAGTGCGGGAAGGCTCCGAGGCCGGGGGCCTGGCCCTGGGCAGCCCAGGTGACGGTTCCAGGATTCAGACCATGCCATGGGGCGCTGGTGTCGGAAAGCTGGCTCTTAGCGCCTGCCAGCTGCTTTCTGGAGTGAGGGAGAACCCCTGAGAACGTCTCAGGCAGAGTCTTGGGGGAGGGGTAGGCGGGATTCGAGGTCAGGACCTCTTGCTTACCAGGCAGACGCTGCACCACTGAGCTACACCCCCCCCCCAGCCTCTGCGGGCAGATTCTTGCCCCATTCCACGCAGCTTTCGTCGACCTGTGACACAATCTATCCCACCCAGTCCTTGCTGGAGGTGTTGCGGGGAACCTTCCTGGACAACCACTAAGGGGGGGGGGG
>PVJA010029251.1:0-15826 GCA_004027025.1 Myocastor coypus | reverse complement strand
ACCTGGGACAGCCGACCCAGGGACCTCGACGCCTGGCGGGTGCTGCTGCCCTCACGGCCGCGCGCGGAGAGGGTGGAGCGCCTGGTGCTGCACGAGAACGCTTCGCACGACCACGCCGCGGACCTGGCGCTGCTCCGGCTGCGCGCGCCCGTGAACCTGAGCACGGCCCTGCGGCCCGTGTGCCTGGCCCATCCTGAACACTACTTCCTGCCCGGAAGCCGCTGCCGCCTGGCTCGCTGGGGCCGCGGGGGTGCGCGGGGTCCTGGCGCGGCGCAGGCTGGGGCTGGGGGGACCCACGGGGTCGCGGCGCGGACTCGCGGCTTTTTCCTTCCCAGAACCCGCGCCTGGCCCGGGAGCGCAGCTGGAAGCCGAGCTTTTGGGCGGCTGGTGGTGTCACTGCCTCTATGGCCACCAGGGGGCGCCAGTGCCGCTGGCCGGAGACCTGCCGCGCTTGCTCTGCCCCGCCTACCAGGAAGAGGAGGCTGGCCGTTGTTGGGTGAGAGGGGGTGGGCGGGGCCTGAGGAGGGGAGGGGCGGGGTCTGAGGAGGGGGCGGGGTCTAGGACGGGATGGGGGACCGGCTGCTGCGGAGCCTGGCCACGGGGGCCTAGGCAGGTGTAAGAATTATACAGAACGTGGGGCCTATGTGGCCGATGTCTGCATACAAAAAATCTGAAGTTTGAGAAAGGCCAGGCGCGAGCCAGTGACACACGCGCATTGCCCCTACTCTAGAACGACTCCAGCTGGAGCCTAGTGTGCCGGGAGAAGGGGACCTGGTTCCTGGCTGGAATCAGCAGCTTCTCTGGTGGCTGTCTCCGCCCTCGAGTGTTCGTCCCACTGCAGACCCACGGCCCGTGGATCAGCCATGTGACTCGGGGAGCCTACCTGGAGGACCAGCTGGCCTGGGACTGGGGCCCTGAGGGCGACCTCACTGAGCCTCAGACTTGTCCCCCCCATACAGAGCATGGTGGTGAGCAGGGGTCCCTGGGTTAGGAGCCGCAGAGAGCCCTCGAGGGGCCCCTGCTGAGGTAGCTACCTCCTGTCCTAGCTTGCGGCCTACGGCCAGAGTCTGCCCCAGCTGGGCTGCTGTGGCCCTGGCTGGCAGAGGTGCACGTGGCTGGTGACCGAGTCTGCACTGGGATCCTTGTGGCCCCAGGCTGGGTCCTGGCAGCCACCCACTGTGTCCTCAGGTGGGTCTTACTCTTCCCCTGCTTGGGAGCTGGTCAGAAGGACTCTTTCAGTGGAGGGCCGCTCTCCCTTGAGCCTCCTGCAGCTTGAGGAGGGCAAATCCACAAGGTCCTGTTGGTTTGATTTGGGGTTTTTTTGTCCGAGATGTTTCAAGACAGGAAGATTTGGAAGGAGGAACAGAGAAGGCGTTGGTGGTGTGACCCGTAGAACTACATATTACCTTTTGCCCTGCAACAGAAGGAGCAGAAGGTAACATGTGTCCTTGTTCCTACAGGCCAGGCTCTACAACAGTGCCTTACATCGAAGTCTACTTGGGCAGGGCGGGGTCCAGCCCTGTCCCACAAGGCCACCAGGTGTCCCGGTTGGTCACCAGCATCCGCCTGCCCCGGCACTTGGGACTGGGGCCCCCGCTGGCCCTCCTGGAGCTCAGCTCCCGTGTGGAGCCCTCGCCATCTGCGCTCCCCATCTGCCTCCACCCAGGAGGTGTCCCCCCAGGGGCCAGCTGCTGGGTGCTGGGCTGGAAAGACCCTCAGGACCGAGGTGAGAGCCCTGAGTCCTGGGGATGCAGGGGACCCAGAAGCCAGAGCCCTGGACAACCCTCTTCCCTCCCTCCAGTCCCTGTGGCTGCTCCCGTCTCCATCTTGACGGCACGACTCTGTCACTGCCTGTATCAGGGCATCCTGCCCCCTGGGACCCTCTGTGTACTCTATGCAGAGAGCCAAGACGACAGATGTGAGGTACAGGCGCCTGCGTGTGGGTTTCCTGGGTCTGGCCATGCTGGGCAGGTGGGCCTTTCAGACACCAGGGCTGGAATTCCTGGGTGCTGGGCTCCAGGTGGCAAGAAGCAGCACTTCTTGGCTTGGCCAGGGCTGCCTGCAAGGTGCAGGGGCCCAAAAGGAAGAACGACACCCATTCCTCTTGGCTGCAACTCCACAGGTGACCTCTGCACCACCCCTCCTGTGCCAGACTGAGGGAGGCTCCTGGGTCCTCATGGGCCTGGCTGTCCGAGGGAGCCGGGAGCTGTTTGCAGCTATTGGCCCAGAAGAGGCCTGGATCTCCCAGATGGTGGAGGAGGCCCACTTCCTGCCCCCTGGTGGCTTACCCTACTGGCTCCCCGAGGGTGGTGACCTGTGCCCCCCAGACTTGGCAGGGGCCTCAGGCTCCCCAAGAAGGGCTGCTCTGTTCCTGTTGTTACTGACCCCCCTGATTCGGGGCTGGTGAGTCTGCCTCCCAGAGCCCAGTCTTCCTCGTCATCACCGTTGCCTCTGCCAGCAGGGCAGGAATGCAGCTGGACCTGCTGGCTTCCAGGCTTGCAGGGTGGGCGTCCCCTCCACCTAGCACCCGGCCAGGGCCACAGCGCTTCCAATGATTGGGCCTCAGTGCTGGCTATTTGGGGCCCAGGAATCCTTGGGGCAGAGGAACAGATAATAAAGATGTAAACACAGACACGTGGCCTTGTGGCATCACTGGGACAGGCAAAGGGCCTGAGAGCTTGGAAGAGGAAGCCCAGGAGGAGGGCCCCGCCCTCCTGCGGCACTGTGAATCACACCTTCGGCTCCCAGGAAATGTGTCCTGCATAACGTGGCAGCTCTGTGTGGTCATTCCTGCCCTAGGGCGGGAAGGTAAGGGGCCAGCTGGTTGTGTGTCACCTGCCCAGTTGACTTGGTGTCCCCAGCACCTGCCACATACTTCAGCTCCAGCTCACACCCTGCTGCCCCACCCACTAGCTAACCCCCAAATACATATCCTACAAATACTGCCCCACTCTCCAAGGGGCTGCCGCTTGCGCCTCCCACCAGCTGCCTCCAGGATGAAGGTGCTGCCTCTGTCAAGCCCCTGCCTCCCCCTACCAACCTGTGCATGTCCCTGCATTAAACCACCGAGGCGTGATGCAGTCACCATGCCCTGGGAGTCACACGGCATACTGGAGCACGGACAAGGGGCAGAGGGGCCCTAGCAGGGGCAGAAGGTCACCGCTGAGAGTGGCCGTGGCCTAGGAGCTGCTTCTGGAGCCTGGCAGACAGTCAGCAGGGAGGCATCTGGGAGGGAAACAAGACCTCACTGGGGTGAGGGGAAGGCAGAGGCCCTTGGCAGCAGCTCCCCGTGCCCGCCACAGGAAGATGCATCTACATCTGCCTGCGCTCCCAGCCGGCCACCACTGTGGACACGGAACAGCCACCCACGTCTCCCAGAGTCTTGCCCCCTCCTCCTACTTTATTTTTTATTTTTTTGTCTTTTTTTTTGAAACAAGGTCTCACTATGCAGTTCAGGCAGGCCCGAGCTCACTTTTGTGGCCCAGGCTTGTCTCAAACTCGCACTGATCCTCCTGCCTCAGCCTCCCAAATGCTGGAATTACAGGCATGCACCACCATGCCCAACCCTCCTCCTACTTTAAACCCCTTCCTGAGCCAGCTCCTTGCACCAGCCACTCTAGGGTGTCAGGCCTGAGGTCCTGGCAAGGGGTCCAGATTCCCATCTTCTCTTCTGGAATAAGAGTGGGGAGGAAAATTGTTTTTCCTCAGGCTTAAGCCCAACACATGCCAGAGGCCACAGACCCACACCTTCAGAGTATCTGTAAGTCTCTCACCCAGTGGCAAGGCCTTCTCTGCCTCCACCCAAAGCCGCTATCATCTCTGCCCCAACACTTCATGAGCCCTTGAAAGCCAGGCATGGAAACACACGCCTGTGACCCCAACATTCTCAGGGGCTGAGGCAGGAGGACAGCCTGGACCACTCTGTGATTTAATGAGACTGGTCTCAAAATAAAAGGTTAACAAAGGGCCAGGGGCATAACTCAGTGTGAATAAAGGCCCTAGGTTCAATCCCTGATACCACAAAAATGGCCTCAGTTCTTGAAGCATTTCTTTTTTTTTTTTTTTAATTTTATTTATTTATTTATTTTTATTTTATTTTTTATTTATTTATTTATTTATTTATTTTTTGGCTTTTTGAGACAGGGTCTCACTGTGCAGTTCAGGCTGGCTTTGAGCTCACTTTTGTAGCCCAGGCTGGTCTCGAACTCGCAGCGATCCTCCTGCCTCAGCCTCCCAAGTGCTGGGATTACAGGCGTGAGCCACCACGCCCAGCTTATTTTTTTCTTGTTTCAGAACATTTGTTTGTTTATTCACTCATTTTTATGACCGGCTCAGCCCACCCCGAGGGCAGGGCTGGCGCAGCATGTGGTGTCGGGGATTGGGGGATTGAACCGCAGTCCCTGAAGCCGCCCAAGCTTTCCCAAGCAGGTGCTTTAGACCGCTGAGCCATTCCGCCGGGCCCTTGAAGCATCTCTTTGAAGGATCCCATCTTTGAGGCATTCCACTCTCCTCTTGTCCATCATGGTTCCTGGTTTTCAGGAATTTTATCATTAGCTGTATTTTTTTTTTTTTTTTTTTTTTTTTTTTTTTTTTTTTTTTTTTTTTTTTTTTTTTTTTTTTTTTTTTTTTTTTTTTTTTTTTTTTTTTTTTTTTTTTTTTTTTTTTTTTTTTTAATGACATAGGCTCTCACTAGTGGAGACTGTCCTTGAGCTCACTGTGTGGCCCAGGCTGGCCTGGAACTTCAGGTGACACTCTTCCCTCAACCTCCTGAGTGCTGGGATTACGGGTAAGGCCACTGTGCCAGCCTGTGATCTTGTGCTCCAACTCTGCACCCCTATTCAAGCAAGTCACAGGTGGAATCTATTCTGTACCTTGAGCCTGCAATACAGCAGGCTCTCAGGAAAAACCGGGCACTGCCGGCCACGCTCAGCACCTACAGTGGAGGCTGCAGATTTCACAGAAAGGCCTGGAGAGGAGCTAGCCAGGGTGCAGTCACCTGGCACCAGGAGGAAGGCAGGGAAGAGCAGCGGCCCCAAGACAACAAAGTCTGGGCCAGCCCCTGGCAGGCATAACTGATCTGCGAGACCTGAAACACCCAGAGACAGTTGGCCCTGGCCACCGAGGTTTCCAGACCGCCTGGGGCTGCTGCTCTGGCTGGCCAGCCTTGGCACCACGCCCCCGGGACCTGAAAGGACTCAGGACTCAGGAGGCTGGGAACGCGTGGAGTTCCGCCAGGAGGGCGGGGACGAGGGCGGAGCCGGCAGGTAGGTGCCCTTCCCCAGCAGCTGCCACGGAGCGCGGCCACACAGGTAGCTGAAGACACTCATCCTCTCCTATGCTCCACCTTACTGGCAGGAATTCTGGGATTCCTTACCTCTGAGCCGACACCTGGATCTGCCTTTGAACCCAGGCCTCGGACCAATCCTTCCCTTTTGTGCCCCGGTGGCTGTTGTTCTGGGCCATGGCCCACAGGTGGGGCCTGGGGCCTGGGCAGCCCCACATTGTGGCCGTTGTATTCTTCCTTGGACTAATCCGGCTGGGAATGGGTGAGTACCTATGAACAGCATTGGGGGAACTTGGGGAAAGGCCACACACTAGAAGGGGCAGGTGTTCTCCGGGGCATCTCTCATGAGTTCAAGAATCCCCTGGCCTTTGAAATGCTCGCAATTTGGGAGGCTAAGGCAGAAGGATGTCAAGTTTGAGGCCAGCTCAGAGCACTTAGGAGACCACCTGAAAATAAGAAAGGGCCAGAGGTACAACTCCCCATTCTCTGAGTTCATCCCCCAGAACGGGAAGAAAAGATCTCCTGGACTTTCTAGCACTCTAGCACGGATTCCTTCGTGAGGCACTGCTCCTCCTCCTTGGTGTGTGTGTGTGTGTGTGTGTGTGTGTGTGTGTGGGTGCGCGCGCGCATGTGCGGTGTGTGTGCACATACATGCTCTTGTGTGCAGGAAGGGTGGTTTGGGGGTTCTCGGGCTCCCTCTCAACCCTCCCTCTCTGCGCTTGACCCTCTGCTGGCCTCTTGCTCTCCCAGATTCTCTTGCCTCTTGAGAGTGCTCTGTCAAGCACTCTGGGAGTGGAGAGTTCGACCTTCGCTTTATGGGTACACAGAGGCCAGTCTGGGAACTTAATGAGGTCCCAACACTTTAGCTGGGCCAGGAGTGCAGCACCGTGGTAGGGCAGTGGGTCAGGGCCGAAGGAGACCGAAACCGATGTGCAGGGAAGCAGCCAATAAGTGGTGTCCTTGGATTGAGGCTACTGCTGACTCCCAAGAGCAGAGCTTGAGGTCACTTCGTGAGAAATAAGCCCAGGCTTTCACCTTTGGAGGCACTGGGGGCCAAATTCCTCACCTTGCCAACCCCTCTTGCTCCACTTCTGAAGCACTGTTGATTTTGTTCATCTCCTGGGGTAGTAGTGAGGATTCTCAAAGATAAAGGAAGCGGAAGCCCTGGCTGCTCTGTCCTGCCTGAATGCTCACTGAATAGTAGCCATTGTCCTGAATATGAGTGGAGGAGTCTGGCGAAGGTGGCCGGGCACAGGGCAGCTGCTGGCCTCCGCTCCCAGTGGCTTCATGGGGGTGGTCAGGGTGTCCTGGAAACTGCCCCTTTGCAGCATGTCACAGCATGGCACAGCAGCCCCCTGGGGTTCACCTGCCCATCCCCATCCACGGCTCCATGGTGTGCTGGGTGCTGTGGACCTGAGAAACGTCCCAGATGACAACCAGGTCAGCGTGGCTGAAACAGTACCAGACCCAAGAGCAGTCGTGTGCTGGCCAGGGTCAGGGAAAGTGGGGCCCTAGGCACCCAGAGACCAGGCCTGGCTCAGACGGTAGGGCAGCAGCGCGGCATTGCTCTCGTGTTCTCCACAGGCAAAGTGGGTGAGCAGCAACCCTCCCACCCAGATGGCCGACCCAGGCTGTAATCTCCAATGCACAGAGCAAAGGGCCAGAGGCAAACAAGTACACAGCCAGTGTACAGGACCAGAAGTGCCCAGGGTGGCTGGAGTAGGGATAGACCAGCGGGGGCCTGGAATGTGTCTTAAGGTCAGCGTGGAGTCAACGAAGGCAGGAAGGAGGCTGTCATGAGGCTGACCTAGGTGATGAGTAGTGGACAGGAGGGACGGAGATGTCTATGCCCAGTGAGCCAGGAATAGGGGCAAAGGACATGCTGCGAACCCACTTCCTTGGCTTTAAGCCAGGTCTCCTGGGCCATGGCAGCCTGGCAGGACTAAGGACCTGGCTGGGGTGGGTACTCTGAAGAGCCTGACGCCTGTCCCTCCCTCCCCGGGCAGCCTCCTGCGGATCGGTCTCCCAGGCCCGCATCACAGGAGGCAGTGACTCGGCCCCTACGCAGTGGCCCTGGCAGGTCAGCATCGTCTACCTCAGCGAGCACGTGTGTGGTGGGTCCCTCGTGTCTCAGGAGTGGGTGTTGTCAGCCGCTCACTGCTTCCCCAGGTACGAGCTGGTGGGGAGGGGCGGACGGGAGTCCAAAGTGGGCTGGGGAGGGGCCCAGCAGGATGGCTCAGTGGTCTAAAGCACCTGCTTAGGAAAGCTTAGGTGGCTCCAAGGACCGCGGTTCAATCCCCGGCACCACATGCTGCTCCAGCCCTGCCCTCAGGGCAGGCTGAGATGGCCATAAAAATAAATAAACAAACAAAAGTTCTGAAATAAGAAAATAAATAAATAAAATTCTTTAAAAAAAACATCCCAGCACTTGGGAGGCTGAGGCAGAAGGATCAATGCGAGTTCAAGACCAGCCTGGGCTACCAAAGTGAGCTCAAGGCCAGCCTGAACTGCATAGGGAGACCCTGTCTCAAAAAGGCAAAAAAAAAAAGTGGGCTGGGGAAATTTACACAAGTCAACCCAAAATCAGGTTGCAGGTTTGGGTTTTTGTTTTCTTCTTTCAGATTTTAGATACATTTTCTAAACAAAAGGTAAAAAAAAAAAAAAAAAAAAAAAAAAAACCTTCGTTTCCAGGGCTAGCTAGGGCGTTGGGTGGGGAATGGAACAAGCTGAGGATGCCCATCCCTTCCAGGAAGAGTGGGAGGAGAGGGCAAAGGGGAGGCAGCCTCAGCCCTTCTGCTCAGGCTCCTCAGCCAGTTAACTGCTGCTGGGAACTTTTACAAGCAGAGAAATGTGGGAGTGGGGGCAAAGGTTGCCTCCTTCACACAGCCTGCCTGGCCTAACTCTCCACCGTTTTCTCCCTCAGCTCTTGAGTCGCACCACAGGGTTTCCAGGGGAAACAGGCAGGTCAACCAGGAGGCTCACCCTGGCTCGGGCCCCTGGGCTACATGGCACAGCTGAGTGGCAGCTTCCTTAAAACTGCTTGTGAGCTAGCAGGGCAGTCAGGGACATTACAGTGCAGGGACTGGTTAAAGAGTTAAAGGGTTAAAGAATATCAGCAAAGTAAGTCGAGTGTGGTGGTCTATATCTGCAATCCCAGTGCCCTGGGAGGCTAAGGCAGAAGGGTTGCAAATTCCATCTAGTCTTGGGCAACTTAGTGACTTAGTAAGACCCTCACTCAGAACAAAAATAAAACTTAAAAAACACAGCTGAGGACGTAGCTCAGTGCAAAGGGCCTGGGTTCAAGCTCCACTGTCACAAAAACAAACTCCACAGTTTAAGTTTTAAAGTGCTACTGAATGCCTGTAATCCCAGCACTCGGGAGGCTGAGGCAGGAGGATCAGTGAGAGGATCGGCCAGCCTGGGCTACAAAACTGAGCCCAAGGCCAGCCTGAACTGTACAGCGAGACCCTGTCTCAAAAAGACAAAAAAAAAAAAAAGTGCTACTGAGAAGTGAAGGCGAGGGATAAGGAGGGGAGGTCACAGGATAAACCTAGGCCTGGAGCCTGGCCAGGATGGGACTGCACACCCATAATCCCAACACGGGGAGGCTGAGGCAGGAGAACTACCAAGGCCAGCCTGAACTACAGTGAGACAATTTCAAAAAACCAAAACCAAACTAGGCCTGAAGGTGCCATCTGGGATCAGTATGCCGCAAGGCAGCGGGGGTCACAGGGCGAGGCAAGTCCTAGCCTTTGCCTTGTGCCTGCAGTGAACACAAGAAAGAAGACTACGAGGTGCGGTTGGGAGCCCACCAGCTGGATTCCTTCACCGAAGGAAACGAGGTCCTCAGCGTGGCCGAGGTCATCTCCTACCCCACCTACCAGGAGGAGGGCTCTGAGGGCGACATTGCATTGGTCCGCCTCGCGAAGGCCGTTCCTTTTTCCCGCTTCATCAGGCCCATCTGCCTCCCTGCAGCCAACACTTCCTTCCCCAATGGCCTCACGTGTACTGTCACTGGCTGGGGCCATGTGGCACCCTCAGGTGAGGGGCGCAGGACGATCCGTGTTGTGGAGGGGAGACCTGGCGCAGGAGGCTGTTGGTAAGTACCTTCCATCCCCACAGTGAGCCTCTCGGCCCCCAAGACGTTACAGCAACTGGAGGTGCCACTGATCAGCCGTGAGACATGCAACTGCCTGTACAACATCAATGCCAAGCCTGAGGAGCCGCACACCATCCAGCAGGACATGGTGTGTGCTGGCTACGTGACAGGTGGCAAGGACGCCTGCCAGGTAGACAATGGGGCAGGGACAGCGGAGCACAGCTGGGCAGGTGGGGGCCTGCTGGGTCCTAGTTATTGTGCTGCTTTTCTCCTCAGGGTGACTCTGGAGGCCCACTCTCCTGCCCTGTGGAGGGCGTCTGGTACCTGGCAGGCATTGTGAGCTGGGGTGACGCCTGCGGGGCCCCCAACAGGCCAGGTGTGTACACCCTGACCTCCAGTTATGCCTCCTGGATCCAAAATCATGCAGCCCTACCGACTCATGTGGTGCCCCAAGTGGAGGAGTCCCAACCTGACATCCACCTGTGCACAAAGTCTCTGTCCTTCAACTCTAGCCCGGGTCAGGGCTTGCTTCAGCCCCTCTTGCTGCTGCCGCTGAGCCTGACCCTGGGGCCCCTGCTGCTCTTGGCAGTGAGCTGCGCACTCTAGAACCGGTCCCACTTTGAAGACCCACAGGTCATCTCCAAGGACATGCCTTCTGGGCCTGGGGCCCTCCTTGGCCACACCTCCTCCAAGGACTCTGTAGATTCAGGGCACCGTCCTGACTTTTGAGCCCATTCTTCCAGATTGGATCTTTCCAACTGTAAGCCAGGGTCAAGGGCTTTGCGGCCTGTGGCATGGTCAGGGCCTCGGATCCCTCCTACCGCTGCCTGCAGCCTACTGGCCAGGCTCCTAGGGGGCTCCCAGGGAGCTCCCAGGAGCCCTTAGCTCCGAACCCTGGCCCAGCTCCCACCTGTTTCTCCCAGACTGGGTGGTTGCTGAGAGCCAGCTGCTGCTGCGGGGCTGCTCCGAGCGCTGCCTGCCCAATGAGCCTGTTGCCTGGCTGCCGTCTTCTGGGCTTGCCTGCCACGGGGACGGGAAAAGCCTCAGTCTTGCCCAACTGACCACGAAGCCCCATTTGATTTCTGATTGCCAGACTCCAGAGGACTGAGCCCCCACGGGAGCTGAGCTGGGGCATGGGTGGGGGTGGGGAATAAAAGATCAAGAAGGAGTAAACTGTTCTGAGCACAGCTGGCTGTGTGAAACGAAGGCCATGGAATCTCGGCCCCTCCCACTTGTGAACTGCGCCACCAGCACAATTTACTTTATTAGAAAACGACAGACGAGGGCTGTACATATTTACAGCTGGGGGCACAGGCTGCTCACTTCTTGGACAGCTTGACTTGCTTGTGCTTGGGGGGCGCCCACTTGAGGCACACGGAGTCCACTGTGGAAAGGAGAGACTGAGTGGCAGACGGGGCCTCTGCGCCAGGCGGGCTTTCACATGACAGCTCCTCTCTGGGCCAGCCAGGAGAGGAGGCCAGGTAAGAAAGCACACAGGGGCAGCCTTAGTCTCGGGCAGGGTGGAGGCAGGGGAGCTCCAGATGAGTGGCCTGCCCTGGGCTTCATCCCAGAGCTGGTCGGACTGGTCTGGGATCATGTGACAGCCATGAGGCGGCCTTGGCTCCTGCAGCCTTCACACCTACACCCCCAACACACAGTCCCCTCCCCCACCCACCTGTGATGGGTGGCTTCTTATACTGGGCACTTTTGAGGTGCTCCTCTACAAGCTTGGGTGTGACACAGATCACGTGCTGGCCCTTCCAGTACTTGACCATGTTGAGGGACTGCAGGGTACTGATGATGTCGTTTTGGGTGATACTGGTCATCTGGCTGCACACAGGGACGAGAGCAGGTGCTGCAGACAAACTCCTCCCAGCAAGGCTCCAGGAGGCCTCCCTCCAGCACGCCCTGCGTGTGGTGTGGTCGTGGTCCTCACCTCAGGTCCTTGATAGACAATGTGCCCCGGAAGTCTCGCAGGATCTCTAGCAGGACCCACGACCAATAGCTGCGATAGCTAAGTTTGCCCAGGTCAGACAGGGGCTTCTCTGGAGAGCCTACTGTGCTCTCTAGCTTAGATAACTCATAGCCTGGCGGTGACAGAAAGAGGATTCTGAGACCCAAGCCACCCTGGCACTCCACCCCCAACTGTCCCCACCAGCACAGCTGCCCTTTCCCAGACAGGGCAGTGACTACTCACTGAAAGCTATGAGAAACTTCCCATAGCCACGGCGCTGGTAGGGGGGCAGGGTGAGAATGCAGGCCACATTGTTCCCATCTGGAGACTCCTTTTCCTGGGGGGTGTAGGTGCTCAGGACCTCGGGTAGCTCATCCCCACTGTAGACCCTGCCCCTCCCCCACCTGGGCTTCCTGACCCAGCCAGCACCTTAGAGAAGTAGCCAACGATGTGGGCCCCTTGCCTGTCCACCTCTGTCAGGATGTAAAAGACGAAGGGTTCCACGTCAAAGTACAATGTCTTGTGATCCAGGAAAAGCTTGGCAAGCAGACACAGGTTCTGACAATAAATCTGAAGGGTGGGGAGGCAGAAATAAGCTCAGGGGACAATTAGGATGCCCTGGCCAGAAGCAGCCACCCTGCTTCTAAGTAAGTGCCGGGGGCCAAGGAGATAGCTCAGTATAATAAAAAATTGCCCAGCAAGTGCAAGGGTCTGAGTTCAACCCCTGGTTCTGAAAAAAAAAAAAAAAAGCAGCCAGTCTCCAGCCAGGGCAGCAGTATGCAGACCTGGAAGGAGTCTGAAGAGTCAGTCCACTGCTGATGGGCAGGAAAGCCCACAGTGAGTCATTAGCAGCAAAAAGGGAACAGCAGAGCTGAATGAGCCAGAGTCCTACATTCAGGCAAGGTGTGTTACAGACCTTACAGACACTGACTTGTTTCAGAATGGCAAACTGAGGCTCAGGGAAGGTGGCTTGCTAGGGGTGCCGTGGTTGGCGGTGCCAGGCAGGAAGGCAGCTGGGAGCGAGTTCTAGGTTGCTCAGGGTCACCAGTACTGCCTGAGATTGAGCATGAAGTCAGCTGGAGGAGGCTGCGGCTGCAGCCTGGCTGGGAAGCTGAGTGAGCTCTGCCCAGCTACCTACACCCAGCTGGACCTCACAGTCTCCCAGCAGCACAGCCAGAGACCCTTGCAGGCCAGCATCAAAAAGGATGATGGGGCCTTTTGGCGGGCTTCAAAGCACAGACTAAGAGGATCTCCGGTTTGTGAAACCGGTTCCCATTTGCTCTTTCATTTGGCCTAACAACTGTGAGAGTCCAGCACTGCGAGTCCCGTCTGCCTTAGGAGGAAGGGGAAGCTCCCGGGCAGAACCGTGCCTGAGGCCTCAGCACTGGCAGAGGCAAAGGAGGAAAGGCGCTCGCCTCTCCGTGGGAGCCCCCCTAGGCTCAGGAGGGCAGAGCACCAGGAAGGACTGCATCAGGGTGCGTATCCCCAAGCACAAGCTACAGGGGCCGCAAAAGGGCACTGATAACCGCACAGGCTGTGCTTACTAAGCCTTCCTCGCTGACTGGGAAGCCTGCCACACACTTCACATGTGTAGTCTCATTTGTTCCACCACCAAAACCATTAGGTAACTAATTATGACTCTCCTTTTATGGATGAGGAAACTAGAACACAACAAGGTTAGGCAATTGGTCTGAAATCAAGCAGGAAGTGAAGGGCACTTGGAAGCCAGGATCTTATCTTATACTGCCCTTCCAAGGCAGCCAATACTCTCTGTGAGACCTTCCCAGGCTGACTAGCAAAGGTCAAGGGTCAACAAGGGCCCCACCTTGCGCCACTGAAGTCATTCTGCCAGGAACAGCAGAACTCCACCAACAACGGTCCTAGAACTCCTGGACAGAAATCTCACACGAAGATTCCCTCCCGGGGAAGAAAAACTTTTCTGCCAGAGGGAAAGAGCTGTCTAATACTAGCTTCGGGCAAGATAATCTCTGTTCAAAAAAGAAAATGCTGTTCTGGGTTCCTGAAGGACCCTCATCAGAAGTGAAGTGCTCAAGGACTCAAAGGACACCCAGCCCAAGGTCAGCGCCTCAGGGCTGTGCTCTGGGCACACTGACCACAGGTCACATGTCAGGCCTCTACCTGTGGTAGTGACGTTAATTTAAGAGGCGCTCAAGGTCTCCCCAAGCCCCCACACTCCCTGCACCCTCAGCTCACCTTATGGTCTTTCCCATCCACCTCGTACACAGAGATGTTGCTCTTGCGATAGATTTCCTTCCCTGGTGGCTGCCGCCACTGGCACTGACCCTAGGGGTGGGGACGAGGGAAGGGACTTGAGACCCTAAGTTCTCCACTAGGTACGTCCCATCCTAGGCTGTGTGGCTTGGAGCCTCTGCCTCTATATCTCCACTCAGTGTTTCACTTAGATCAGGTAGTCACCCTTGATTTCTTTTCTTTTCTTTTTTTTTTTTTGTTTGTTTGTTTGTTTTGTTTCAGAACCTTTATTTGTTTATTCACTCATTTTTATGGCCGGCTCAGCCCACCACGAGGGCAGGGCTAGCGCAGCATGTGGTGCCGGGGATCGAACCGCGGACCCTGAAGCTGCCCAAGCTTTACCAAGCAAGCGCTTTAGACCACAGAGCCATCCCGCCAGGCCCCAAAAGTTCTATTTCTTTTATTTTTTTTTAATTTTTTATTTTATCTTATTTTATTTTATTTTATTTTTGTCTTTTTGAGACAGGGTCTTGTTATGCAGTTCAGGCTGGCCTTGAGCTCACTTTTGTAACCCAGGCTGGTCTGGAACTTGCACCGATCCTCCTGCCTCAGCCTCCCGAGTGCTGGGATTATAGGCGTGCGCCACCACGCCCGGCCCCTTTATTTATTTTTTTTTATTTTTATTTTTTTTGTCTTTTTGAGACAGGGTCTCACTGTACAGTTCAGGCTGGCCTTGAGCTCAGTTTTGTAGCCCAGGCTGGTCTCGAACTCTCACCGATCCTCCTGCCTCAGCCTCCCGAGTGCTGGGATTACAGGCGTGCACCACCACGCCTGGCTTGATTTCTTCATCTATTTCCTAACCAAGTCAGAGAGGTCAGCAACTTCCTCACGCTCAAGTCTACATGGCCGGGCCCCAAAGGACACTCACCTGTGACATGAGGGCTCTGAAACCACACAGATTTGCGTCAGATCCCACACCTGGGGAAGACACCCCTGTGCCTCGCCTGGTAAAGGACCCCAGCCCCAGGCTCCCACCCATTCACACCGTGAGTCCCAACAATCAGGCTGTGCCCAGCACGGGGCTGGTCTTACTGAAAGATTACTGTCCCCATTCCAAAAAGAGAAAACTACCAGGCGTGGTCTAAGCACCTGCCTGGCAAGCGCAAGGACCCAGGCTGGATCTGTGGTACCGCATGCCCCCATGCCAACCACTGAAAATGGGCATGGTGGCACATGCCTGTAATCCCAGCACTGGGGAAGCTGAGACAAGAGGATCAGTACAAGTCTGAAGTTCATAGCAAGACCCTGTACCAAATAAAGTCTGAGCACAACCTAGGTAATTTACAGATGTATTAAAACTCTATGTCAGGGGTAGGGGGGGCCTGGGGAGATAGCTCCGTGGCACAAGTGCCTACCTGGCAAGTGCAAGGTCATGAGTTTGAACCCTTGTCACACAAAAAAAAAACAAGACTCCATCTCAGGGTCAGCAAGATGGCTCAGAGGTCTAAAGCACCTACTTAGACAAACTTAGGCAACCGTAGGGACCACAGTTCGATTGCAGTTAGATCCCTGGTACCACATGCAGTGCCACCCCTACCCTGAGGGCAAGCTAAGCTGGGCATTTATTTATTTATTTATTTAGTCCTTTTGAGACAGGGTCTCGCTATGCAGTTCAGGCTGGCCTTGAGCTCACTCTGGTAGCCCAGGCTGGTCTCGAACTCGCACCAATCCTCCCGCCTCAGCCTCCCAAGTGCTGGGATTACAGGTATGCGCCATCACGCCCGGCTTAAGCTGGGCATTACATAAATAAATAAATAAATAAAGCTTAAAAAATTAAAAAAACACTCCATCTCAAGATTTAAAAAAAAAAAATAGGGGCTGGGGAGATAGCTCCGAGGCACAAGTGCCTGCTGGGCAAGTGCAAGGTCGTGAGTTCGAACCCTGGTCCCACAAAAAAAAAAAAAAAAAAATAGCCAGGGGTGATAGTTCATGCCTGTAGGCCCAGCATGCAGGAGGCTGAAGCAGGAGGATCGGCGCAAGTTCAAGACCAGCCTAGGCTACAAAAGTGAGCTCAAGGGCAGCCTGAACTTCATAGTGACACCCTGTCTTAAAAAGACAAAAAACAAAAACAAAAAAACCATGGGCTGGGCTATAGCTGTCTGCAACAGCAAGGTCCTGAATTCTACCTCTGGTGCCGCAACACACACACACACACACACACACACACAGGAAAGGGAGATCCAGAAAGAGCCAGTAAGTTGGCCAAGCCCACCGCCCC
>PVJA010029250.1:0-26845 GCA_004027025.1 Myocastor coypus | reverse complement strand
CAATCTTATATACCTATATGTATTAATCTAAACTGATCTGATGATGAAAATATGTAATATAAGCATTGTTAAATTTAAACAATAAAAATATTAAATAAAAAAATAAATAAAAAAATGTTACCCCCTTTTTTGCAGAAGCCTTGATTGATTCCTTCTACGTAGAAGTCAGAACCTCTCATGTGAAAGGACTGGCAACAAATGTGCTTGAATTATACTAAAGGGAATGAACTCCGGTGGAATTCACATGAGTGGAAAACACCAATGATCGCATCCTCCTCCATGGGGCAGCCATGGCGCTTGCAGCAAGTTGTTCTTGGTGAAATCTGATTTCTTTTTCAAGGAAGGCTTGGAGGTGTGACACAGGGATATAAGCTCTCTAAATTGTGGAAGAAGAGTGATATTACACTCCCAGGAATCTCTTGAGGTTCTCTTCAGTGCCAAGATCACTTGAAGGTGTCTTATGTGTGAGCTAGATATTGATATGAAAAAATATAGCTCCCAATCTGTTAGATGTCAAGTGTGCTGAGTTGGTGCTCTCATAATATTGAGTAATGAAGTCAAAACCAAAGGAGGAAATTAGAAGAATTTTATTAGAAGCAGGGAGGAGCAGAACGGCTCCTGGATTTTCAGGAGGGGCTGCAAGTGAGTGGCCACCGAGGCTATTGGTTAGGAGTAATTTATACAGCAAAATCACAGTGTGGGCACAACCTACAGGATTACAAGTGTAGTTGTTTAGTAATATTGATCCAATAGGATGCATGAAAAGATGAAAGGAATTCTTGGATAGAAGAGGAGTAGAGGGCCAGATGTTGTGGTCACTCACCATTATGTTTGATGCCTATCTGAGTCCACTGGGCAGGTGGTACTAATTTCAGAGCAATCTCACATTACTGTTCATCTCACAGGCCTGGCTATTGCACCTCCACCCTGGGCCTGGCTCTCTTCAGATTCACCTCTGAGCACAATTCTGATATGTTTTGTTGTGCTGACTTCCTTGAGGGTCCAACTCCTCTCTGCATACTTACTAGTTTCTATCTAACTCAGTAGTTGGGAATAGCACGATACTATACCTTTGCAAATGAGTCATGTGGAAACCCTGCTTCCTGTTTTGTTCACTGCTTCTCTGAGTTGCTACATCCAACCTCCAGTATCTGCAGTGATGGGAACCCTTCCACATAAAATTTGAGAAATGAAAGTCTGTGAGTGTTGTTCATAGGTCTGATTCAAATGGTAACCTAATGGAATTAATACCTCAAGAGCACATTTCTAAAATGTTTGCTAACTTTACAAATCTGCTACAAAGTACGATCTAAGTTTGCACCATGTCAAACTGACTTCTCACTATCTTGTTCCCTTTATCTGCTAAATGGGAAACATATTTAATTGCCTATATCTAATGGCTATTAAATGAATTTATGCAAGCAAAGATTAAAACCAGTGCCTGGTTGCTTGTACTTAGTAGCACTCAATAAATATTAGTTCTCATTGACCACTAAGAAATCCATGGGGTGTTAAGATGCTACAAAGCAGCTCTCTGGATTATGTGAGGGGTAAACTGTTTTTGAGCTCCAGTGAAATGTGGAAGTGGTCAGGATTCTTTGGCTTCATTTTAGCAATGCTTAAGATCTACTGTAAAGGTCTCAGAGCTATGGTTACAGTCAAGGTTGGAGCTCACTCTTGGTGTTTCATGTTCATCTCTTTTGCAGCATCAGCAAGGTCCTGGTAGCTCACAAATCTCCAAGTCTGACACCCTAGGATCTGATGGAGAAGGGTAGAAATTTCATAGTCAGATAAAGCTGATTGATTGGATGAATCTCAAAATTCATTCTGAGATAGAGCAGTTAAGGACTCTGTTGGGAAAGTTATTTTTCTTCCTGTTTTTGGGACCATTTTTTTTTAACTTTTCAGAGCAGATTCAAGGCCACCATCTATGAGCATCCTTCCACAACAAATTCAGACCAAATTTCTGCTTTCTGTCTACTCTTACTTCTGTTATAACATTGCTCTGCTTCTCAGATAAGATGACAGTTAAGGCAATATATCGTAGAACACTGTACAGTGACTTTTAGGCTGACATCTATGTCCTCATAAATTAAGCATCACAAGCTCTTTAGAGTCACAGACTTTATCTCATTTATCTTTGTATCCCAAGTGACAGAGTGATGACATGTAAAAGCTGCCCAGTAAATGTTAGGATGTGAATAAATTGAGAAAAGTCCTCTGAGCATTGGTTTAGAAGTGGGAGGAGGAACACCCATTTCACAGTATTGTTGTGTTGCTGTGGTAGGTGAAACGCTGTCTGTAACTGTATACTGGATAGTTGTAGCTCAGATACAATCTAGGACTCACTGTCTGGCACGAGTTCAGTCCTTCCTTTCCTCCAGCGTTCCGTTTTGGAGGTGACTTCTTTTTTTTTTTTTTTTTTTTTTTTTTTTTTTTTTTTTGCGGGACTGGGGTTTGAACTCATGACCTTGCACTTGCCAGGTAGGCATTTGTGCCACGGAGCTATCTCCCCAGCCCCCTAGGAGGTGACTTCTTTATCATGGCCTCTACATCTGTCTTCCAGAGGATGGGAAAAAGTCTACAGTCCCCTGACCAGAAGGCTGGCTTTAATCTTTACTACACATCAGGACTTGGCTTCCTTGACCTCTGGGAAGCTTTCTTGACTGTGTAGCCACATTGCCCACAAACGACTATCTGGGACTTCCTGGGTCCAGGAAGAATCTGGGTAAAGATTCTCTTAGAGCCAACAGCATCATATATTTTTCAAAGCTGAGTTCCACCTTCCTCATCAAATTCAGTTAAATATTTTGGTAGAAAATTCAGAGAATAGGTGGAAATTTATGAAATATAGCATGAACCTGTATAGCACTATTTTGAGTCCTGAGACTATTTCTAGACAGAAAAAAAAAATCCTTCTTTTCTTCTACAAAACACTCTGCTATACTGTACCTATTTTTAATCTGTCAGAAATATGGATTTTATTTATTCTTTCTCCCACTTTCCTTCCAAATAATTTCCATCATATGTTCAGCCTGGTCAGTTGACCTACAGTGAAGAGGATGTGGCTTCAGCCGCTGGCTATGGATAGCTCAATAAGATATTTGCTCTCTGTGATACATGGTCATGTAAGAAAAAAATGGACGCAACTGTGCCCTGAAAACTTTTGGACAATCGCAAATATTGCCGATCACACTAGAATGGGATGCATATTCCCTTATGGAATGTTGCACAATATTCCTCCTGCCATGCTGCAGCTGGCGGGAGGATCCTGGGCCCCAGCCCTGTAGGCAGTCCCAGTTGGAGAGCACTCCTCTCCTTGCATTTCGTGATCAGTTTCATGTACCATGGGGCATGCTGCAGATGATTCTGCTACTGCACAGCAGATAGGAAGCTGTAAGGCACCAGAAGATGCTAGGGGATGCTGGCTGTGCATGGAGATTTTAAGTTTGCCTCAGGGCTCCAGAAGTTGCCAGGTGCGATTGAATGCAGCACAGCGAAGCGTTCTGTACACCTGCCAAGCATCTTGAGTGGGGGCTGTGCCGAGTGGCGTCATCAAGAGTCAGATTAAAATACTCACCCATCACCCTGAGATATGGTATAGAACATGATCCCAAGTCCTGGCCCTAATGTCCAGTTTGTGTGTGGCCATTTGTCACTCTGCACCATCTGATTTCTTTGATGATACAAAAGCACCCAACAATAGAGCATCTGCTTTGCACCTACTAGAAGCTAATGTAACTGTCCTGGCTTTATCCAGCCATAGCGGTGTGCACGTTTCTGCAATTTCTTGCAGTCACTGATAAAGGATTCAAGTAAATCTAGGCTGGATGATTTCAGGATTGCCAAGGGGCCACACTTGGAAAACACACACAATCTGCTTCCAGCTGGGCCTCTTGAATATTTGTATCAAGGGAAAAGCACAGGAACCAATGAAAAAAAGAAGCCAATTGGATAGGACAATGCTAGCCAGAAATGATGTTTGAAGCTTTCATTTCTTGAGGAAAGTGTGTTAAGTATGTCCCTGTGGGAACCTGTGCACACCACAGAATAGCAGCACTGCCGCAGTCCCTGCTTTCCATCAGATGTCCCCTGTCCCTCCTGTGGCTCAGTGCTTCAACTCTTCTTTTGATTACACAAATTACATTTTTATTATTCAAAAATGGCATTTTTTTTTTTTTGCTTAGCAAGTATAAGCTGGGTTCTGATAACATGCAACAAAATATTTTTATTTAATAAAACCAGAGGGGATATTTTTTTAAAAGCCTACTTAGTTCACTATTGAGTTTTTACTATTTGGATTATGTCATGATATAGCCATCTTAAATTGAAAAAATAAAAATAAACCCTCTTAAAGTGAAAATACACTGACTAAGTCTAAACTCCCGAACATCATAACTCAGGCTAGCCTGTCTTAAATATGCTCAGAACACTTATATTAACCTTTGCTTGGGCAAAGTCATCTGACATGGGCTTCTTTGGTAGTGAAGTACTGAGTATCTCCTGGGCACAGATAGCTGGGCAATTTATCTACATAATGGGATGTGAATACATATTATCCCCCAAATGCTGGCAATGCAGTGTGTAGTAGAGCGTGGGTTTCTTCCCCTCAGGATTACAGGGTTAACTGGCCTCTTAGACTAGTGATGTTATTTTTCACATTTATTGGGTAAGAAAGCTAAAGCTGAGAATGAGCAATACGATCTGTAACAGGTAGTAAAGCCAATAATGATGAGAATCAAGACTCAAGTCAAACTGTCAATTTGAAATTCATCTATATTTTTACCACCTTATATATTGTTACCCACCTGTCCACAGGACTTTTGTAGAACCAAATCTCACTTGCTTTGGTATTTTTATTTTTTATTTATTTTATTTTTATTTATTTATTTATTTTTTGTCTTTTTGAGACAGGGTCTCACTATGCAGTTCAGGCTGGCCTTGAGCTCACTTTTGTAGCCCAGGCTGGTCTCGAACTCACACCAATCCTCCTGCCTCGGCCTCCCAAGTGCTAGGATTACAGGCGTGCACCACCACTCCCGGCTTATCACTTGCTTTGGTATTTTTAGTGGCTTGCAAATTTGTCACCTTGTGACTACCTTATCACAATTCTCTGAATTCAGAGAAATTTAAGCAAAATGTGGTAGTCTCTGAAAATAGGTATTTTACATAATTTGATTTATTTCTCCAAATGAATCTAAAATTAAGTTTACCTGAACATGGTAACTCTTTAAATACAGAAAAAATTGCTTCCTAAGCCAGTCTCTTCAAACAATAATTAGGCCCCATTTTCACTTCGAATAAATCTAATTTCTTTTATCCATAATAAATTTAGTGAAAGCAGATGAGTATCTTTTGGGCAAAATTTTGATTTGAATATGTTTTGTTTAAAAATTAAAATAATGATCAGTCTTTAAAGGCAGTCATTTTTATATAAAACTCCAGAGTCTGAGGTTTTGTTTTTGTTGTTTTAAGGGATGATTTGGTGACAACTTGGTGACATGTGACCTTGGGAGAACAATCAACTGAGCAAAGGACCAACTGTCACCTTTGGTCGCAGTGAGCCGCAGTCCCATCCGACTCCCTCATCTGGTCATACCTCTGGATGTATTCACATGAGTGATTATTGCCTGCTAATGTATTATATCTAAGCCACTTAGTGAGGAGGACTCATCCCATCATCTTCCTACGGAAACCCTAATTAGGGCTTTGTTTGGTAGAAGTGTTAAAAAGCATATGTTTTCCTGAGTATCAAGAAATTTGTGTTGGGTAAGTGCTAGTCAGTCACTTTGCACACTGATTCACTTGGTAAATAGTACAGTTGGCTTTCTCACAGGCAAATGAAACAGCAGTAGACTCATCCCCTAAGTTCCTTTCCAGAAATCTTCTCTCCTGGCATTGCAATGCAAATCAGACCGAATGCAAAATCAAGACACTGGAACCCTGGCAATTAATCAGCATGGCTCACTTGTTGACTTGGCAAAGGAAAAAATGCTGATGTAGAAAAGAAAATTACTTTGTCACTGTTACAGTTTTGAACTCGTCCTTTGTTTCATTGTCATATTTTGGTGTTGGTTTCATTTGATGTAACCCTGCTGGTAATTCCCTTCTTCCCCTTCATGAATTTCTTTCTTTAGACCTTGTGCCATACCCACACAAGCTACACTGCAAAGACAGTTGTTATAGGGCTGGCCAAATAGCTCAGTGGATTAAAGTGCCTGCAAGCAGGTGCAGGGGCCAAGGGTTCAATCAGACCTGCCATGCCAGCCCTGCCCCAGGAGCATGCTGGGATGGCACTTGAGAGTGGATGTGGTGATGCACACCTGTAATCTCAGCTCAGCTCTTGGGAGGCTATAAGCAGGCGAATCACTATGCGTCTAGTCTAGCAGTGAGATCCTGAACACCCTGTACACCCTTCCCTAAAGCAAACAAACAAACAAACAAACAACAGCAACAACAAAAAACAGTCATGTACAAGAGATTAGAGCCAGAATAAGCACATCCTCATAGTTACTAGAACAGGGTGTTATTCGTGAAAGCCTTCTTGACCATTTTGACTCTAATCTTAGCTGAATTTGAACATATAAACTCTATTATCAGATTGTGCTGGTGCATTACTTACTGTTTGCATGTTCTTGAGCAAGTAATGACCTACTCTGAGTCTTGAGTCTTGTTTTTTTTTTTTTTTTCCTTTTTGAGACAGGGTCTCACTATGCAGTTCAGGCTGGCCTTGAGCTCACTTTTGTAGCCCAGGCTGGTCTCAAACTTGCACCGATCCTCCTGCCTCAACCTCCTGAGTGCTGGGATGACAGGCGTGTGCCACCACACCTGGCTTGAGTCTTGTTTTTTTTTCAACTTTCATATAATAAAAATGACTGTAAAAACCATTTTTTGGAGTTATTATATTACTAAAATATACTTTTTAAAAAAGTTATATGCATAATTCTCATGCAAATAGAAGATAGGGCTTGTAGCAAAGATTTAAGTCAAATATGGTGGCACTGGGAAGATAACAATGGATGTACTGGGAGAGGACAGCAATTTTGATGGCAGAAAGCAATGTTGGGATACATGGGGCCACCAAAAGAGCTTAGTGGACTTAAGTGCCTGCTTAGGCAAGTGCAGGGACTGCAGTTCAATCCCTGGTGCCACATGCCACACCAGTCCCACCAGATTCCTGGGGTAGTGGCTCATGCCTGTAATCCCAGTGTTGGGAAGAGCAAAAGCAGGAGGATCACCACAAGTCCAAGCTGTGTAGTGAGACCCTGGAATAACCAAATACTTCAAAAAAATAAAGAAATACTGGAATATAATTGTAGTATTTGCCATAAAATCAGTTAACATCCTATATAAAACTATGATGTATGGACTTATTTTCTCTATGAAGCAGAAATAATGGACACAAATCATGTGTAATACACTAATTTTCTAAAAGTTAAAAACTAACATTACAGAGCCTGTAACTTGATCAATAGTAAAAAATAAAGCAGAGTTATCTCCCCAGAGAATCCTGTGTCACCTCTGCAGTTTTATCAGATATTCTTCTGTAAGTCTTTGAAAGGCCATGGTGTAATATTTTTGTCTTACTTACAAGCTTTTGATAATTATACTTTAAATATATTGCGTCTCTGATAGCCTTTAGAATACTCTCTGTGTTCAGTGAAGATCAAGTGTTTTCATCATTATTTCTATGTGGATAATTCAGTTTTTTATTCCCATCTGGATTCTACAATTAATTAAATAACCAGTTACAGTCAACATCATTCCTAGCAAACAGTGAGCACTCAGCAAATGTCAGGAGCCCTCACTGGTTGCTGAAGCCATATCATCTGGGCTATAACCATGACAAAAGCTTTGTACATGCTTGCAGATTCTGTGAATTTCGCCATTGTTAACTTTTAAAGAATGTGCTACATTCAAGTAGTTTCAATACCAATGCTATATTTTCTTATCAAGTGGCTGTCATTTTGTTCTAAGTTATATGAGAAATGCTTGAACCCTTCAGAAGAAAGGTACTTTTCAGAATAATCAGTCTGTCGATCATGGAGTTACACCAGTCTAGCTCTGTGTTCTTATTTCATGGAACAAAATTTCACAAGAAGAAAATGTATTATGTACTTTCTTATAAATAACGTTGAGCCAAGGGTTTCTGTCCAGGTTCTCTGTGCATTAGATGTGATGGGTTGCTTTCTTCAGAACACCTCCTAAATGACATCCTCAAGCTTTACTAACAGTGTCACTATGTCCATTAGAAAATCCCTTTTCAAGAAAAAGCAAAACCTACATGAGTTACAGAAAGAAAGAACACCCAAATTGAAAAATGAGAATGTGTACTTTGTTTTCAGTACCTTTTGGTTTCATTAATAATGTCTATGCTGAAAAGGTAGCCAATATTTAGAACCGCCCCGCGTAGTGCAACCTACAGATGTGTTAGTCATCCTTTTTTATTAACATGAATCCATAAATGAACATTTACTTGATGACACCACATCCAGTCTTCCACTTAGTGTGTCCTGAGAGCACAAATTGCGTATTGAGTGAACCGTTCTGCAGTCGGCATGGCTAAAGCATCGGGCTTATCCATTGTGCATACAAATATTTTATTTCATAGGTATTTGGGAAACTTCAGAAAGAAAAGAAGGAAGAAACAGGCCAGAGGACCTACTTGGAGCTGCTTTACTTAAGCTAGTTACAGTTAGCTATCAAGGATCATAAAGCTAAGAATCTTACACCTATTTAGAAAACCTAAAAGATAATTAAGCACTCCTGAACTTTTCCAAAGCAAAGCAGAGAAACAATTTGTTTAATTTAGAGAATGGCTCTCACTGTTCCTGCATAGGATTCCAAGGCATTGAAGAAACAGAAGAAGTCAATACATTATAGGACATTAGTAAGGATTTAAAAACCACTCAGCCTTTTAAGAAAGTAGTGTCAATCAGTTGCTACAGTTCCTAACCAGTCAACAAATATACTGGAGGCCTGTTGCTTTGCATCACTCTCTTTGACATCTGCATTCCAGTGGAAGGAATTGTCTTTAAAGGTAACGCATCCATGCTTACCTCCTTGTTGCTTTTCATCTCACAGGTACAGAGGAAGAAAAAATTCTCTGCTCTATTAGGTTTTGTGTCTGGAGTCACTGAATTGAACTAATAAAGGACACATTAACAGAACAAGCACACAAACTATTTAGTTTATGTTAGTGCTATTTTGTGGCATGATTGGGAGAGGGGTGAACTTCACAGAATTGAAAATCCCCAAGAAGCAGTTATATCCAGGCAGCATGTATATTATTTTAACAAGGAGCAAAATGTGTGAAGCCATGACAAGACAAAGGTAAAAGAAGTTTGGGCTAGACATAGTAAATTGTTGGAAAGTGACTAGGAAATACATGGGGGAAAGTACTAGAAGATTAGGCTACTTTTGGGGGAAGTTTATTTGTATAGATTTATCCCAGCATTGACTTCCTGTCTCCAGTGTAAGGCTATTTTTCTCCCTTGGCACAGGTAGGGCACTATTCTCACAGGAAATTTATACTCTACTTTTTAAGATAAAAATGGGTAAGGCCAAAAGCTTGTTCTGCATCTGCTGTTTGTCAGTTGCCTTTAGCTGAAAGTAACCGCTATGGAAAAGTGGCATATTTTGGATAGAAAGTATTGATCACCTTCAAGGACTTCAGGTTCCACTATCTTTCTAGCTGCATTTTTCTAAATGCAACTTGTCTGTATTACACCCAGGCCACATATCAGGAAGTGACCACAGTACACCTGGTGTGCTATAACCAACACAAAACATAGAATGCCACCACTTCCTTCCCTTAAATATCATAGCTTCTGTCAGTACCATCCAGGGGAATTGGCTCTTAGGTGGTTGCCACACCTCAGAGTACTGAGTCACCCACAGCTTTTTGTCATGTAACTCCCAAAGTCTCTGTCACATGCGATGTTGTTGCTAAGTGCCTCTCCTCCACTTTTGCTAGCTTTTTTTTCTTTTTTTTGAAACAAAGAGCCAACACTGACACTATAATGGGTGTTCTTAGGTGTGATCTCTTTATAAACTTGTTCATTCAAACCATTTTTATCATTTGCTCTTATGGCAGGATCCTACCCCAGAGGATTGTGGCTGAGCTCTTACTGAAAGAGCTGGGGGAGGCAGATTCAGAATGAAAAAAGGTAACATGGCTCAGTTAGTTCCAAGGTATGTATATGTAGATCTAGCATTGCTCTGTAACATATAGTGCGCAGTCACATGGTAGTATGCTAACATATCCATATATGGGAGTCAAAGACACAAAAATGGTATAAAAGCTAAAGCCCCACAGTGCTCTGGACTCAGTCTTTTGAGTGTTAGCCACTGACCCTGTGACAGCGCTAATGAACTTGCTGCCAGGAAAGACGGATCTTAGTGTCTTCTGGGAATATAATGGATGAATTCAGTGGACACAGTCTTTGGGCCCATACATCTTATGGTTTAATATAAAAGAAGAATGATTAGTCCAACAGATACAAGCAAGTGGGATAGGAAGTAGCAGGGAGTCCAGGACAATACGGAGGATTCCCTACCCTAAGCTGGGAAACCACAAAAGGCTTAAAGGAGGATGCTATGTTAATTAAGTAGTGATGGATTTGTAGACAACTCATCAGGTTAAAAGAGAAAGATTGATCTCTCCAAAGGAAAGGCTGCAGAGACACTCAGGTAATCTACCAGGTCGATATGTAGGGTTAGGGAGAAGAAAAAGCAACAATGAAGTATAGAGATAGCCCTAAATCCAAGCTTAAATTTCATCCCAAAAGAAATTAGGGGATACCAATTTATATCAATTATTAAGACAGAAGTGCTATGAAGGCTTCACTCTAGAAATGTCACTTTATGTACCAATTAAAAATGGGTGGGAGTGATCACATTCAGGGAGGGAGGCTGGTTTCCAGAGGAGAGATTACAGAGTTCTGAAGCAGGGTAGCAGTGGTAGACGTGAAGGGAAAGTACCTAGGAAAGAAGCTAGAAAGTCCATGACTAGTTGAATGGGCAATGCTGACCTTAATCCATTTGTGTGTACACTAAGGAATTGATAGAGCTGGGTCGTATGATAGTGCTATTTTTAGTTTTCTTGATGAATATTCCTGATGATTCTATAGTGGCTTACTTAATCTATAGTCGCATTAGAAGTATAAAAGTATCCCTTTCCTCTGTATCTTTACCAACACTGATTTTTTAGAAAAAGTTTTTGATTGCCATTCTGGTTGGGGTCAGAAGCAATCACAGTGTAGTTTTGCTTTATATTTCTTTGATGGTTAAAGAGTTTGAAATTGTTTTCATATATGTATTGATCATTGGTGCTTCTTTTGAGAAGTGTCTGTTCATTTTGCCATTTACTGACATGTTTGATTTTTGGTGATACATTAAGTTCTTCATATATTGTAGATGTTAACAACATATGTCAGAAAAGTAGCTAGCAAGAATTTCCTTCTGCCATGTAGGCTGTGTTTCCATTCCATTGGTTGTTTCCCTTTCTGTGCAGACTAATTTTGATACAGTCCCATATGCTAATTCTTGCTGTTACTTCTTATATCAAAGTTCTAATCAGGAAGTCTTTGCCTGTGCTACAGCTTCAAGTACTTCCCTATGCTTTTTTTTCTAGAAATGTCAGAGTTTTAGGTCCTATGCCTAGATTTTCTGGCCCAGTGTTGAATTTATTTATTTATTTATTTATTTATTTATTTATTTATTTATGCAAAGTGAGAAATAGTGACCTAGTTTCCATCTTCTACCTTTGGCTATCCAGTTTTTCTCCATTTGTTGAAAGGTTGTCATTTCTCCAGTAAATACTTTGGACCTTTGAAAAGCATCAGTTGTATATAGATGTATAGGTTTATATCTGGCAATAGTATTTTGTTCCATTGTTATGTGTGCCTTTGTATATTAATATCTCACTCCTTTGGTTATTACAGTTCTGCAACGTGTCTTGAAATCAGATATTATGGTTTCTCTAACTTTGTTTTTTTATTGTTTTGCATGTGTGTATGTGTGTGTGTGTGTGTGTGTGTGTGTGTGTGCGCACGCTTCCATGTGAATTTTAGTATTGTACTTTCTATGTCTGAAAAGAATACCATTAGTAACTTAGTAGAGATTACATGGAATCTACATATATTACTTTGCTTGCAAAATTATTTCTTAAAATTTGTGTAGATGCTAGCATTTTCAGATTTTTGTTTTCCTCAATTTCTCTCCTCAATGTTTGGATTTTCATAATAGAAATATTTCACTTTTTAAGTTAAATTGATACCCATTCTAATTGTTGTAGCTATTGTGAGTGGGATTGGTTTCATGATTCCTTTCTCAATAAATTTGTATTGCTGTATAGAAAAACCTATGGATTTCTTTAAAAAGTTTATATCTCCTACTTTGCTAAATTGAGTTTTCAGTTCTTATAGTCTTTGTGGAGTCTACAGATCTATCAACATATAGATTAATATTATGTGCAAACAAGAATCTGTCCGTTTCCTTTCTTCTTATTTTTATGCCATTTATCTCTGACTGCTATGTCTAAAATTTCTTGTACTATATTGACTCAGAAAAATAAGAGTAGATGCCAATCTTCTGTTCTTCTTGATCTTAGAGGAAAAGCTTGAGGTTTTTCTTCATTCAGTATGATCTTGACTGAATGAAGGCCTGTTTGTATAGCATTTATGATACTGAAGTATGGTCTTTCTATAACTGGTCTTGGGTATTTATTATGAAGGGATGTTGAGTTTTTTTATTCTGTTGAGATAAACATGTGACATTTTTATCATTCATTATGTCCATGTGATACTCTATACTTATCAATATGAGCATGTTGATCTGTCCTTCCATCCATAGGTAATAAACCAAATCAATTGTGGATATATGATCTTTTAGATATGTTAGTGTGTTAAGAAATTTTTGCATCTATGCTCATCAAGGATATTGGTCTTTCTTTTCCTTTGTGCTCTTATCAGGTTTCGGGAACAGGGAAGTGGGGTAATGCTGGTCTTATAGTTTGAGGTTAAAAGGAATTCTTCCCTTTGAATTCTATAGAATAATAGTTCTTTAATAGATTAATAAAATTGAGCAATGGGGTCAGCAAGATAGCTGAGCGGACTAAAGTGCTTGCTTAGACAAGGTTAGGCTCAGGGACCAATTCCTGGTACCACATGTCATGCCAGCCCTGCCCCCAGAGCAGGTGCCAGCCCAGCCAGAGCCCAGGTGTGGTGGTGAATGCCCACAATCCTAGGGTTGGGAAGGCTGAAAGCTGGAGGATCACCATGAGCCCAGACTGCATAGTGAGACTCTGCAACAACCAAATACACTAAAATAAATAAATAATACATATATACCTACATAACTGAATAAATACTTTTAAAAAATGGGACTTTCTGTGTGTGAGATTTTTTTGTTTCTGTTTTGTTTTGTTTTTGGTGAGAAGTTTTGTTACTGCTTCAATCCCCCTACTTGTTATTGGTTAACTCAGGTTGTTTTTTTTTTTGTTGTTGTTTTAATATCTTCTTGGTTGGTACAATTTTGGTCATATGTTTCTAGAAGTCTGCCTATTTTTAAAAAAGATTTTCTATTTACTTAACATGTAACTTTTAGAAAAAAAAATAATCCCTAATGAAAATTTCTATCCTTGTGGTAGACTGTAAGGTCTGCTTTTTCAATTCTAACAACATTTATTTGAATTGTGCATTTCTCCCCCTCTCTGTTTTTGCATTTCTCTGTCTCTGTCTCTCCTTCTAGTCTTGCTAAAGGTTTGTCAATTTGATTTTCTTTTCAAAGAATCCATTCTTTACATAGTTCATCTGTATATTGTTCTTTTAGAGTCTATTTCATTTATTTCTTTCCATCAACTAAATTTATTTATTTATTAAATTACAATGTGACAGTTTCAAAACACGCTAGTAATACATTCCAAATAATTGATAAAATGTATATTGTTGTCCTCATTGTGGTTATACAGAGCACAGGGTGTAGACATGATAAATTTTCTAATGGTTACTAGTACAGTAGATTTCTTCTCTTTGATCTAAGAGAAGGTAGTTGTATACATAGTCAAATGTTCCATAATTGCAATGGCTTACTGGTGAAACTGGCAATGTTGGAAGCTGTTCATTAGAGCCTTTTACAGCTCAGCATACTCAACTACTTTTACATTTCATGCGTCATGTTTAAACTTTTCTGCTGAGTGGTTAAGGGCTAAACTACCTTTATGTTTCATGCTCATGTTTAAACTTTTCTGCTGGGTGGTTAAGGGCAAGCTCTAGCAAGGCCTGTATAACAAAACATGTAGTTTTTGTATCTCCCAAGGTCAGTCAAATCCCCTCAGGATTCACTTTGGAACCATGTACAGTGCTTTGTAGAACTGTTGTCGGTGTCAGCCGTCTGGATGAGACACAGCCATTGCTTGACCAATTTGCTCTCGGTGAAAGCCCAACAGAATGTTTTCTCTCTAGGTGACTCTCCTTAGGCACACTATATACCTTCAATCCATTTCCTCTGTAGTCCCTTAATCTCCTTGAACAGAAAATTTGGGAAACCACTGAGTTATAGGATGTGACAGCACAGGTTCTGTTCTGTCCTGAGTCCTCACTGACCTTGAAGTGCTAGGGCCAAAATATTGGCTATCCTCATAGACCTTTTTCTTTAATTTTTGGTCTCTAAACTTATTATACTTAGCCCTCCAGAAGAAAAGCTTAGTAATACTATTACTGTAAAACATAGGTGCTTGAGCTTAATATCATTGTCTTTCTGAATATCAAACATCTTAAACTTAACTTGGAATTGGTATTTTCCATCAATCATTAATATTCTAATAAATCTCTATACAATGTGATAGAAGCAGTTACACATTTGTACACAGATATTTGGAAATATAAGCATGTACCAAATTTTAGCCTGTTTATCCTTTGGCACTTTTCCTAGTCTCTTACTCTCCTTTAATACCCTTTTTTTGCTTTCTTGTAAACCAACCATTTACCTGAGAGAGAGTATATCAGTAACTGAAATTACCTTGGAAGCAGCACACATCTAAAAGGCCAGACTGATGGGCATTGCAAGCATAGTTTTAGTGTTACATATTGCTATCATCAGTGTCAAAAACCTTTTGAGGTTTCTTAGGACCCTTGTCGAATTCATCCTGTGCATATAGGTGTGCAGTTTTGTTCCTGCTATGTTTCCTCTCTTTTCTGCTTCCAGTCACTTTGCTGTTTAACCTTTAAGTCTTTGATTCCCATTCAGCTCTGTTATGTCCCTCCATTTTTATTTCTTCTTTTGAGTTGTTACACTAGGGATTCTATGCGATATTTGCACATGTAGGTCTGGTTTATTTCACTTATGAGTATATATTCAATATACATCCATTTATATATGAAGTCTTCTAGTTTATCATTCTTTATAGCTAAGCAATATTCCATTGTATAAAAATACCACATCTTTTCAACCATTCTTCATATAATGGGCATTTTGGTTGTTTCCAAGATTTGACTATTACAAATTGGACTGCTATAAACATAGGTACACAGATATCACTATGATATGCAGTTTTCAGTACTTCTGGAAAAATTCCCAGTAGTGGGATAGCTGGATTGAATGAGATTTCCAGCTCTAGTTTATTTATTTATTTATTTATTTATTTATTTTATTTTATTTTTTTATTTTATTTTTTCCAGCTCTAGTTTTTTAAGGAGCCACTAAATTTTTTCCATAATGGTGGCACCAGTTTGCATTCCCACCAGCAGTGAAGAAGGGTTCCTTTTTCCACACAACCTCTCCAGCATTTGTTGCTGGTTCATTTCATTATGATAGCCATTCTTTCTGGGGTGAGATGGTATCTAAGTGTTGTTTTAATTTGCATTTCATGAATGGCTAGTGATATGGAGCATTTCTTCATGTATTTGTAGGCTTGTTGCATTTGTTTCTCTGAGAAGTGTGTGTTCATCTCAGATGCCCATTTATGGATTGGGTCTTTGAATTTTGGGGTCCTAATGGTGTTCAGTTCTTTATGAATTTTAGAAAGAAGACCTTTGTCTGAATACGTATTCGTTAAAATCTTTTCAAAATTTGTGGGTTGACTTTTCACTCTGTTGTTAATTTCTTTCTTTTTTTTTTTAAATTTTATTTTTTATTTTTTATTTTTTCTTGTTTCAGAACCTTTATTTGTTTATTCACTCATTTTTATGGCCGGCTCAGCCCGCCCTGAGGGCAGGGCTGGCGCAGCATGTGGTGCCAGGGATCGAACTGCGCGGTCCCTGAAGCCGCCCAAGCTTTCCCAAGCAGGTGCTTTAGACCACTGAGCCATCCCACTGGGCCCCTGTTAATTTCTTTTCAGGTCAAAAAACTTCTTAACCAGAGGAGGTCCCAGTTGTTGATTCTTTCAAGTGTTAAACGTGCATTTTGATTTTTGTCCATGAACTATTTGCCTACCCCAATGTCTTCAAGATTTTCTCCCAAATTCTCTTCAGTAGATTTAATGTTTCTCTTTTAATATTTAAATCTTTAATCCATTTTGACTTTAGTTTAGTGCATGGTATAGACCTGGGTGGAGTTTTAGCTTTCAGCATGTAGAAAGCCAATTTTTCCAGCAACATTTATTAAAGAGTCTATCTTTTTTCCAATAAACAAGTTTGGCTCCTTTGTCAAAAATAAGTTGGCTAAGTGTGTTTGTATTTGCTTATGCATCTTCTAATCTATTCCATTGATCCTCAGGTCTATTTTGTTTTTGCCAATACCATACTGATTTTATCATTGTAGTTTTGTAGTATAATTTTAGGTCAGGAATTGTAACGCCTCCTGCTTTATCTTTGTTGCCCAGGATTGTCTGTGCAATTCTGGGTCGTTTTTGGTTTCAAATAAATTTTAGGAATGACTTCCCCAGTTCTGTGAGGCATGTTGATGGTATTTTGATAGGAATTATATTAAATCTATGTAATAGTTTAGGGTGTATGGCCATCTTCACAATGTTGGTTCTTCCTATCCAGGAGCAGGGAATAGCTTTCCATTTTCTGAAATCCTCTAGGATCTCTCTCTTTTTTTTTTCAGAGTCCTGTAGTTTTCATTCAAAAAGCTCTTTTACTTCTTTCATTAGGTTAATTCCTAAATATTTCATTTTCTTTGGTGCTATTGCAAAAGGTATTGTTTCTCTAATTTCTCTCTCAGTGTGTTTGTTATCTGTATAGAGGAATGCCATTGACCTTTATGTGCTGACTTTGTAAAGTGCTATGCTACTGAATTCGTGTATTAATTCTAGTAGCTTATTGGAGGAGTTTTTGGGGTCTTCCAAATAAATTATCATGTCGTCTGCAAATAATGATCATTTAACTTCTTCTTTACCTATTTTTATTCCTTTTAGTTCTATCTCTTGTCTAATGGCTGTAGTTAATGATTCCAGAACTATATTGAATAAGAGTGGTGATAGAGAACGTTCTTGTTTTGTACCAGATTTGAGTGTAAAAGGCATCAGTTTTTCCCCATTTAGAATTATGTTAGCTGTTGGAGTGTCAGAGATGGCTTTTATCATATTGAGGTAGAATCCTTCTATTTCAAATTTCTGCAGGACTTTGAATATGAATGAGTGTTGAACATTGTCAAAAGCCTTTTCTGCATCAATTAAGACAATCATGTGATTTTTGGCTTTGGTTCTATTGATATAGTGTATTACATTTATAGATTTGCTTATATCGGATCATCTTTGCACCCCTGGGATGAATCCTACCTGGTCATGGTGTGTAATCTTCTTGATGACTTGTTGTATCCTATTGGCAAGGATTTTATTGAGAATTTTTGCATCTACATTCATGAGAGAAATTGGACTGTAGTTCGCTTTTTTTTCTGTCTCTTTCTGGTTTTGGTATCAGTGCAATACTTGCTTCTAGTAAGGATTTTGGGAGGACTACTTCCTTCTCAATTTCATTGAAGAGTTTGAGGAGTATTGGGATTATGTCTTCTGTAAATTTCTTGTATAACTCAATGGTGAATTCATCAGGCCCTGGACTTTTTTTTTTGTCGATAGGCTTTTTATTACATTTTGTATTTCATTGTCTGTTATTGGGTTGTTGAGAGTTCTTATATCTTTTTGATTCTGTTTTGGTGATTTATACTTTTCTAGGAATCTGTCTATTTCTTCTGTGTCTTCAATTCTGTGAGAGTAAAGATTCTCAAAGTAACTATTTATGATCCTCTGAATCTCTCCTGCATCTGTAGTAGTTTCACCCTTTTTGTTCCTTATTGCTTGAATTTGGATTTTTTCTTTCCTCTTTTTGATGAAGTTAGCTAGGGGCTTATTAATTTTATTTAATCTTTCAAAGAACCAGCTTTTTGATTCATTAATTCTTTGTATTGTTTTCTTTGTTTCAATTGAATTAATTTTGGCTCTAATCTTTATAATTTCCTCCCATCTTTGTGCTTTTGATTTTGTTTGCTCTTTTGTTTATAGTCGGTTTAGGTGTTGCATGAGAATATTTATTTGTTGCCATTCTATTTTCTTAATATCTGAGTTCAGGGCTATAAATTTCCCTCTAAGAACTGCTTTTATTGCATCCCATAAATTTCAGGAAGTTGTATTTGAATTTTCTATAAATTGTAGATATTGTTTAATTTCTTGTTCAATTTCATCTATAACCCACTGGTTGCTGAGAAGGGTGTTGTTTAATTTTCATGTATTTCTGGGGTTCTTGTGTTTTCTTTTGTCATTTATTTCCAATTTCATTATACTGTGGTCAGATAGTATGCATGGGATTATTTCTGTTTTCTTGCATATGTTTAAGCATGACCTATGGACTAATATGTGGTCTATTTTAGAAAATGTCCCATTTGCAGCTGAAAAAAATGTGTACTCTGAAGTGCTTGGGTGGAATACTCTGTGTATGTCCACTAAGTCCAGTTGTTCCAAGTTCCAGTGCAGGTCTGCTACTTCTTTGTTAATATTTTTTCCGCTTGACCTATATTTTTGGGATAAAGTGGTGTTAAGGTCTCCTGTTAAGATTGTTGTATTGAGAGCTGGGCGTGGTGGTGCATGCCTGTAATCCCAGCACTCTGGAGGCTGAGGCAGGAGGACCAGTGCGAGTTCAAGACCAGCCTGGGCTACAAAAGTGAGCTGAAGGCCAGCCTGAACTGCATAGTAAGATCCTGTCTCGAAAAGACAAAAAGAAATTGTTGTATTGGATACGAGATTTTTCATGTCCATTAAAGTTTGTCTTATATAACTTGGTGCTCCCATGTTGGGTGCATATATATTTATGAGTGCTACCTCTTCATCTTGAGTTTTTCCCCTAACAAGCATGTAGTGTCCTTCTTTATTTCACTTGACCAATCTTGTTTTGAAGATTAGAGTGTCTGCAAATTATATTGCTACCCCTTGCTTTTTCCTGAGGTGCTGGAGCATGTAGTATTGTTTTCCATCCGTTAACTTTTAGTCTATGAGTTTCTTTATGAGTTAACTGTGTTTCTTGTATACAGCATATTGATGGATTTTGCTTCTTTATCCACTCTGTCGGTCTATTTCTTTTAATTGGAGAATTGAATCAATTTACATTGATGGCTATAATTGAAATGTATTGACTTATGATTGACATGAGTTTTAGTTACTACTGTTTACCTGTTTTTCTCCTGTGTTTAATTGGTTGCCCTACTTGGTGGGATCTTTCTGATCTTATTTCTTGAGTTTGAGTCATTTCTGTCCTTCTCTAAAATATTCTTTAGTGTACTGTGTACGATTTGCTTTGATGTCATGAAATTCTTTAGTTGTTCCTTGTCATGGAAGTATTTCACTTGTCCCTCATACTTGAAAGAGAGTTTTACCAGGTATAGCAGTCTGGGCTGGAATATGTTTTCATGGAGGACTTGAAGCACTCTGCTCCATGTTCTTCTTGACTTCCTGGTTTGTGAAGAGAAATCTGCTGTTATTCTGATGGATTTTCCTTTAAATGTGATCTGTTTCTTTTCTCTAGCAGTTTTTATAGTATGTTATTCTTCTGCTGGATTTCTGGAATCTTGACTATTATATGTCTTGGTGTGTTTTTTGTTGGGTTATGTTATTTGGAGTTCTATATACTTCCGTTACCTGAATGTCTGATGATTTTCTCAAATTTGGGAAGTTTTCTGCTATTACTTCTGCCCATATTCTTTTTATATCATTTGTGTTGACTCCTTCTTTCTAATTGATTCCTATTAATCTCATGTTATTCATTTTTGCATCATCTTGCAGATGTTAAATTATTTTTTCCTACATCCTAGTTGTTTTTAGAAATCCCTTCTTACCTTTTCACTAGCTATGACTCTTTCTTCAAGATCTGAGACTCTATCTTCACTTTCATTCCTACCGTTTAGCCAGCTTGTGATTGAGATTTTATTTTCCTGTATATGTCTTTGAAACTGTTTCATGCGATCTATTTCTTTCCTATATTACTCAATAAGGGAATACATCATTTTTCTATCCTCCTCTAATTTCTTATCAAGGTCTTCTTTAGTAGTACTGAAGTCTCTCATTATAGGTATCCTTTCTCTTTCTAGTTAAGAGATTACTTCTGCTCTGTTCTCCTCTGTACCTTTCTGTAGTTATTTCCTTACTTTAGATGCTATTAATTTAGAGAGGTCTTTTTTAACTTCAGAGGGTATTTCTGCTGAGATTTGATCTTGCTCTTTGTCTTTATCAGATTTTATAGCAGTGATCTCTGCACTTTGGTGAAGTTAGCATGTAGCGCCTATGGAATTTTGGGCCCAGATCCTCCAAGCTTGTTCCCCTCTAGAGGTGCCTGGCGGTGAGTTGGAGCTCAGCTAACTGGCTACCATGAGTCCCTGTAGGTCAGGATGGTGGTCGGCCATGTGGGGACACTGGATGGCTGTGTGGGGATGGTGGGTGGTGTCACAGTTCGGCAGTTGTTGTATTGGGGGATGAACGTGGGCTGAGAGGGTTCTTACCTAGCCACCATAAGGCCTGGTGGGGAAGATGGGTGGAATCGGAGCTCGGCCCATTGATGAATCAGGGAGTGGATAGGGGCTGAGTCTGCTGCTTGTCCAGGTCAGGATGGCAGGCAGGGTTTGAGGTGGAGTTCGGGCCGACTGCTGCGGGCTACCTCGGGATGGTGAGTGGGGTCCAAGCTGGAGTTCTGGGTCGGGAGGGCATATTTTATTTATTTATTATTTATGTATTTATTTTTCAGTGGGAGCGGAGTTCAAACTCACAACCTTGCACTTGCCAACCAGGCACTTGTGCCACAAAGCTATCTCCATTACCCCCATCAAGTAAATTTTAGGTTTGGTTTGCTTTTGCTTTTCTAAGCCCTTGAGATGAATCCTGAAGTTGTTTATTTGAATTCTTTCTGTTTCTGATTTAGCTCCTGATGTCATAGCTTTCCTATTAGTATTATATTTGCCCATTCCCATAAGTTCTATTATGTGTTCACTTTCATTTTTTCAAAAGTTTTTCATTCTCCTGACTTCATCGATGAATATTCGTCCAAATGCATGTGGTTCATTCTCCATGTTTTTTTGTGTAATTTCCAACATATCTTTTACTATTGACTTCTAGTTTGATCGTGTTGTGATCAGAAAATATAAAGGATAAATAATTTCAATTTTTCTGAACTTAAGTTTTGTTTTGTGGCCTAATGTTTGATCTGTTTTAGAGAAAGTTCCACATGCTGATTAAAGGAATGTGCATTCTGGGCTGACCAGATAGCTTACTGGATTAAAGTCCCTGCTTAGGCAGACACAAGGACAAGGGTTCAGTTTCCTCCATACTTGCTAGCCCTGCCCCCAGGCCCACAGAGATGGTGACTGAGACAGGGTATGGTGGCACCTGCCTGTAATCCTAGCGCTTTCCGGGCTGCAAATAGAAGTATCACCACAAGTCCAATTTATGTGGTGAGACCCTAAAGACCCTGTACTAACTGCATAAATAAATATGCTTTCTGCAGCTGTTGGGTAGAATATTCTATAAATGAACAATAAGCCTATTTGATTTGTAGTATAGATTATCTCTGATGTATGTTTGTTTTTGCTTTAATGATATATTGCCTTTGATAGGGAGGTTATGAAATCCCCCTGCATTATCATATTGGATCTTATATATTTAAGTAGGTTTAATAGTGGTTATTTTGAAATATTGGATGCTTCAACATTAGATATATAAAGATTTATAATCCCTTGTTTTCTTGATGATTTAGCCCTCAATTATTAGGTAGTGACATTCATTTTTCTCTTCTTAAAATTTTTGTACGAAATTAAATTTGTTCAATGTAAGTATAGCTTGGAAGTATTCTAAGTATGTCATTTTCTTTCATTGTCATTTTCCATTCTTTCACTTTCAGTATGTAACTGCCTTTGTGGGTGGAGCAAGTTTGTATGTATGTTAAATAATGTTAGGTCTTGTTTTTAACCCATTCCGCCAGTGTATATCTTTTAATTGCAAAATTGTGTTCATTTATAGTCAATTTTTAATTAAAAAGCATAGACTTAGTCTTTCACTTTGTCAATTTTCTTATAATTGTTTTTAATATTCTCTGATTGTTCTATCCTATTATTTATCTTTGTGTTTTAATGGTCTAATTATTTTTTCTCTTGTTAAAACTCATTTTAATGAGGAAGGAAGGTAAAATAACAATGAAACAGGTTCAAAACAGTTTAGTAGGATGGTTACAATAATTTATACATTGCATATTATTGTCTTTGCAGTAGTTATTCAGAGGACAAGCTGTAGACATGATATCTTGTCTAAATAGTATTAGTACAATTATTTCTCTTTTTTGTATCTAATGTTTTAGTAGAATTTATCCATTCATAAGTTGTCAATGTAGTACTTATCTTTTTTCACTTCTGAATTTAAGACTCCTTTAACCATCTTTCATAAGGCTGGTCTGGTCATGACTCTCTTCAGTTTTACTTATCTTTGTAGATCTTTATTTTTCCTTCATTTCTGAAGGGAGCCATTGTTGAGATCTGTAATCCTTGTTAGAAATTATTTTCTTCAGGACTTGGAACATATTATCCATTCCCATCACCCCTATCAGGTGTCTACCTGATGAGGAACCTGTAGGACTTGATTTCCCCGCCCTCCCCCAATACATTTTAAAACTATTTTGTTTTCCTATACTTTTGACAATTTGGCTATAATGTATTATTAAGCTCTTTAATTACCATTAGCATTTGGATTGGTACTAGTCTCTTGTATCTGGATATCCATGCCTTATTCAAGATTAACAAAGTTTCTTGCCATTGTTCCATTGAACAGATTTTCTATGCCTTTAACCTTTGTTTCTTCACATTTGGACTTTCCACAGATTTGAGTGTTTGATTGGTTTGGTTTCCTAAAGCTATTGGATACTGTCTTCCTTATTTTTTTTAATTTATCTTCTTTGATTCTATTTATCATTCTGTTATATTCCATTAAATATGTGTCAGAGTATATTGAAAGACCAGTCTTCAAGTTCTGACATTCTGTTTTCCAGTTGACCTAGTCTTTTCACTAAATTCTTATTTGATTCATGTAATTTTTATTTCCAAATTTTCTGTTTTTAATAATCTCTATCTCTTTTCTATCTCATTTCTATCCTTATTCTCTTCTTACTTTCATGAAATTGTGTATCTTTGTTCTCTAGGATGTCATCAGGCTTTAGAAAATTTATTCTTTGGAATTATTTGACAGGCTTTATATCCATTTTAATTTGGGGAATGTCATATTATCCTGTTTTTCATACTTTTTTTTTTTTTTTTGAACTGAGAATGGAACTCAAGGCTTCATTTCTTGTGAGAGTAGTGCCAGTGATGTGCTTCTCTGCTGAGACTCTGGGAGTGACTGCCTCTGCATAAGACCCCAGGTCTTTCCCACCCTGGAAGACATGGGCATGGGGAAATGGCTTGGGCTTTTCTTTCCTGATGCTTTTGTCTGCAGTGCCCATCAGAAACCAAGCAGCAGCGTGTTAAGATGGAGCTATACAAAATTTTTTTGTCAGGTCAAGTAACCAAAACAATGTGTAATAACAGAATGTGGCTGGTCTCAGCCATCAGCCAAAGTTTCTCTCCAGATCTCTTTAAGGTATAGTCTTCTTTACTACCCTCCTGGGCAGCTGAAACCACAGCATTGTTCAAGACTATCTCAACCTATATCTCAGAGTCAGGGAGCTTAGACTCAATTCAGTTCTTGTCTTTTAGCAGCATCTACTGCTGTATAGTGTGGGCACCTGACTTCAGTCTTGTGACAGTATAGTATCACACAATTGGCCATGCTCTTAAGCTTCCTGATTCTCCAGTTCTTGAAGGAGGACTTCTCTTCACTCTCCTCCCATCACAACACCTATTAGCTACAGTGCGGCACTCTCAGTAAGTATGTGTCAGGGTCACTCTACTGAGATAAGTTTGGCTCATGAGTAAGTTATTTAATGAGCTATTGCAGTGGGTTGGTTGCTGTGATACCCCAGAGATGGGACTATGCATGGGTTTCTAACTCCTAGCCCAGTTAAAATTCAAAATTCAAATCCCTTCTCAAGATGGTCCTTGGCTACAGTACCGTTTACAAGGGTATGATGTGAATTCTTTTTTGAAAACTAGACTTTGTGCAGATCTCACTTTACTCTTATAGTTAGGGTGAAAGACTCTGGGAGCTGCATAACTTCCAATAGCCAGGGCTGTCAATATGCATACTGATAGAATTTGCAGCAATTCTTCTCTTTTATCTTTGCCCTTGAAGAGGAAAGAGATCTTAGCTGTGGAGCTAGGATAACAGGTTGCAGGGTCACTTTATTTCTCCTACCATACTATTATTCCAAATTTCTGGATCTTACAAGGCTTCTATTTTTCTTACTGATTTCTAGTGTTCTCCCATGGGACTCACCTTAATATGTAGTTTCTGAACTTGTTGTTTTGTTAATAATTAATACTTTTTCTTGTTAATAATTAATGTTTGCTGTAGTTCTGTTGAAAGTATTTTTCTCTTCTTTAAATGTGAAGTATTTTGCCTACATTTTTATTTTGAAAGGTATTTTCACTGGGTATAAAATTCTAGAGTGACAGTTACTTTGAGTACTTTATGACGCCGTGTTTTCTTGCTTCTGTTGTTTCCAAGAAAATGTATGCCTTTTTCTTTATATTTATTATCCTACAAAGAATATCTTTAAATCCTCCAACTACTTCTAAGTTTGGCAATTTATCACTAAATTTCAACAGTTTCATTATGATGTGCCTTGCTGTCATTTCTTCATGTTACTTATGCTTAGGATTTTAACATTTTTTTAGACATATAATATTCAAAAAAACACGGGAAAACATTTCATGAGTGAAAACTAACTTTTTAAATATTTTTTCTGATGCTCCTCCTTATTCTCACCCGGCACACACCAGTTACTCCAATTAAACCTATTTGACTGTTTGAGAGTATCTGACAACTAACTGCTCTTTTGTCCATTTATGTTTGAATTCTCTTCTTTGTAGTTTATTTCAAATAATTTCTATTATATCTTCATAGCTTTTTAATATTTTATTTTGCCATACCTGATCTGATGTTATTTTTGATCAGTGATCTTTTAAACCTCTAAGACATTGACATTTTCCTATCTGGAAATTTGACTGTGGTCTTTCTTGTATCTTCTTTGTCTCCAGCCACGCTTAAGCTATTTAGATTTAGTTGTAATGATTGGTCCAGTGCCTTTGCCTGCCAATTCTAGCACTTGTCGTTGTCAGTTCTGGATCATTTGCAATTATTTGACTTATCTCCCCACCGTGGGTTGTGTTTTCTTCTTTCTTCCATTCCCAGTCATTACTTTCTTTCTCTTATTTGGGATGCCAAATACCTTGCATTTTGCCTTGTTAAGTGTTGGATATTTGTGGCCTCCTATAAATACTGTTGGGCTTCGGTCTGGAATGCAGTTGAGTTACTTGGAAGTGGTTTCATTCTTCCTGCTTGTTTTCAAGATTTGTTAGGCAACACTGGAACAGCTATCAATATAGGGATAATTATTCTCTCGGCTAAAGAAAAATCTGTCTAAACTATCCTTGATTCTTACATTCTTAGCCATATGTGGTTGCTGGACACTGTTATCCTAGTAATTTCAGATGCTTCTCCTTCTCCTCTGTCTTAGTAGTCTTACACATAGACAGGAGTTTCTCTTAGGCACTCAAAACTTGCTCATACTGTTAGCACCCCCACCCCTCTGATGCTTTCTTGGTCCCTTCCTCTGTTCTGTCTGGTACTCTGTCTTGTGAGTTTTACCAATCTAACCTTGTCAGGCTCTCAGCTTTCTTGTTCCAGCTCACATAGTCCACTGGGTTGCTCTCTGCATGAGAACCTGGGAACTTTTCAGGCAGTCAAATGGCTTAATCATGTTTGCCTCTTCTTTTCTTCTTGCTACAAAGATCATTCCTTTTCTCTTTTATGTGCAGTATCTTGTAAACCATTGCTTCTTATATTCTGTTCGCTGTTGGTTATTGTAAGAGGAAGGTACACATGTTCCTTGTCACTCCATTTCAGCAGAAGTGGAGGTCTCATATCTGCCTGCAGGGAGTATGAGATGCGGCAGAAAACTCCAAAGAACAACAAGCTTGACAGCCCCTGCTCAGGGCTGAAGTATGGCCTCAAGAAATGCCATCATTTTTCATGGTACAACAAGCAGTACAATGCAACCAAGTATTTTTCTTTTTTTTTCTTAATAATCCAAAATTATTACAATGCATGAAACGCAGAGCTAGATTGGTGAGATGAGCTTTAGGAGGCTTAGATTCAATAGCCTCCAACATTACAAGCTTCACTGGTGGCCCACTGCAATTGCAGAACATTTGACTGTGTATGTATCTGCTTCCTCTTAGTCCAAAGAGAAGTATATTCTTTTCCTTTTTTTTTTTTTTTTTT
>PVJA010029249.1:8337-26930 GCA_004027025.1 Myocastor coypus | reverse complement strand
TTTTTTTTTTTTTTTTTTTTTTTTTTTTTTTTTTATGGCGGGCTCAGCCTGCCCTGAGGGCGGAGCTGGCACAGCATGCGGTGCTGGGGATTGAATCGCGGTCCCTGTGGCTGCCTAAGCTTTCCTAAGCAGGCACATTAGACCACTGAGCCATCCTGCCTGCCCTTAAAGTTATTACTTTATTTTATTTTTTCATGGTACTAGGGATTGAACTCAGGACCTTGCACTTGCCAGACGAGTGTTTATTCTACTGAGCTATCTCCCCAGCCCTCATCTCAAGTTTTCTCTGTAAAATTTTCTTTATAATTATCTGTTACTATTCTGTAGGGATTCAACTTCTTTTCTTTTTTTTTGAGACAGGGTCTTGCTGTGCAGTTCAGGCTGGCCTTGAGCTCACTTTTGTAGCCCAGGCTGGTCTGGAACTCGCACCAATCCTCCTGCCTCAGCCTCCCAAGTGCTGGGATTACAGGCGTGCGCCACCACACCCGGCTGGAATTCAACTTCTAAAACCATCATTTTTGGTAAGAAGTAATATTCCTTTGGCTATGCTTTATATTTCAAAGTGCTTGATATCTAAACAAGATTTAAATGGTTAAGTTTACCGCTCTAACTTTAATACGAGTACAGCTGGTCTTCTGCACGCTCAACAGCTAAGTGTTATTATTATTTAGTACAGGGCCTACAGGGTCTCACTACACAGATCAGACTTATAGTGATCCTCTTGTTTTCAGCCTCCTAAATGCTGGTATTATAGGCATGTGACACCACACACAGTCTCAATTGCCATCTCAGCACGTCCCCGGGGGTGTGGCCATCATGGCAAACCAGGGATCGAAGCCACAGGTGCTATTCCAATCTCTTAAGAACAGCATTTGTGGGGCTGGCAAGATAGCCCAGCGGCCTACAGTGCCTGCTTAGGCAACTGCAGGGACTGTGATTGGATCCCTGGCACCACACGCTATGCCAGCCCCACACCCAGGGCAGGGTGTACAGCCATAACATAAATAAATAAACAAACAAACAAACAAACAAACAAAGTTTGGGCCAGGGAGATAGCTCAGTAGAATAGGTGTTTGCTTGGCAAGCACAGGATCCTGAGTTCAATGCCCCATTCCAAAAACAAAAACAAACAAAAAGCAGCATTTGATGTGGCTCCTTCCCCAGTCTGCCCTTCCGCTCTAGCACTCATACTGTGGTCTTACTTGTCTTAATATCTTAGTAAAGTCTTTGCCTCGAGGCTGCCCAACCCTGGGTGATCACACAGATGAAACCCATTCCACATGGGAACTTAACAGACGGCCTCAGTGAATTTTCCCAGAGTGCTGCCTTCCTCCAAAACCACGCAGATTCACAGCAGCAGTGGCTGTACAGCATCGGAGGAGACTAGAGGTCCTAGTAGCTGAAATAAGGCAGTTATGTGCAGGGGCCAGCGAGACAGCTGAGCAGTCCCCAGCACCTGCCGAGGCAAGCGTAGGCAAGCTCACAGGGACCTGGCTAGAGCCCTGGTACACAGGCTGTGCCAGCCCCACTTCCAGGGTGGGCTGAGCCAGCCATTAAAACAAAAACAAGCCTGGCATGGTGACACACCCTTGTAATCCCAGAACTTGGGAGGCTGAGGCCAGCCTGAACTGCATAGTGAGACCTTGTCTCAAACAGAAAAAACAAAAAAATGTGAGAAGAATGGTATAGGTGTATTGCTCTGTATAGAATAGGAAATCTCCGGGAGCCTGTCCACCCGTGTAAGGGGTCTAAGCAAGGATGGGGTAGGTATGTAGACCCAGCTCTTCACCCTGAACTGCAGCAAAACACACAGAGACTGCTAGGAGGGCAAGCATTGCAAGGAAAGGATTTGCAGGTGATTGAACCAAAGCCTGGCAGTTAGCCAGGAGGCAGGCCTCACAGAGAGCCTGCTGCCGGCCCTCCTGGGACAGTGCACGCTGTGCTATCATGGTCACTGCTTGACGTCTCGGCAGAGGGTGCGATGTGGTGTAGCTGGGCTGGATTCCGGCCACAGAAGCTTTCGTGGTGGTAATGTCCCGATTTTCCATGGAAATGCAAGCGTGTCCTTGGCCCCAGTTTAAAAGTGACGCAGGACTGTTCCGCATGCCTACTTGGAAGTCACAGAAGTGGGATTCAGACTCGAGTTCTCCCATTCTTTTATTTAGCCAGTTGATTTTTTTTGTTTAAGATGAGTGTGTTCAATTATTGTTTGACCTTAAGGATTATGGGGAAGCCTTGTAGTATGCTTTTATATTCCAGTTATCAAGAAAACTGAAAATGTCTACAATATCAGGTTTCATTGTGTGTGACACTCCTAAGTTAGCAAAGGCTAATACACAATGTTGTATAACATAGCAACTTTGTTTACTGGATGACTAGTAGAATGGTCATATATGAAAGGGTATCTAAAGAGCATAAATAGATTTAAGTTTGTTATAAGAGATTATTGGGAGCCGGGCGTGGTGGCTCACACCTGTAATCCCAGCACTCGGGGAGGCTGAGGCAGGAGGATTGGTGCGAGTTCGAGACCAGCCTGGGCTACAAAAGTGAGCTCAGGACCAGCCTCAACTGCATAGCGAGACCCTGTCTCAAAAAGACAAAAAAAAAAAAGAGATTATTGGGGCCAGGGAGATAGCTTAGTGGTCTAAACACCTGCCTAGCAAGTGCAAGGACCCAGGCTTGAACCCTAGTACCACATGCCATGCCAGCCCTGTGCAGAGCCAACCACCAAAACCAGGCATGGTGGTGCATGCCTATAATCCCAGAGCATGGGAGGCTGAGACAGGAGGATCACTATGAGTCTGAGCTGTGTAGTGAGACCCTGTACCAAATGAAAAAATACATAAACAAATCAATAAATTTTTTTATAAACAGGTTATCTGGGTTATCTTTATTTGCCAAAACTGATTGGTCCTAAGATCTCTGGACTGTAAATCTGTTAAGAAATAGGCCTAGGCCGGTTGTGGTGGTGCACGCCTGTAATCCCAGCACTTGGGAGGCTGAGGCAGGAGGATCGGTGAGAGTTCGAGACCAGCCTGGGCTACAAAAGTGAGCTCAAGGCCAGCCTCAACTGCATACTGAGACCCTGACTCAAAAAGACAAAAAAAAAAGAAATAGGCCTAGCTGCCGGGCATGGTGGCTCATGCCTGTAATCCCAGCACTTGGGAGGCTGAGGCAGGAGGATTGTTGTGAGTTCGAGACCAGCCTGGGCTACAAAAGTGAGCTCAAGGCCAGCCTGAACTGCATAGTGAGACCCTGTCTCAAAAAGCAAAAAAAAAAAAAAAAAAAAGAAATAGGCCTAGCAATGACAGGTAGGACATCACATCATGATCCGCGTAGCTTATGTTCTGGTAATTTTTTTTTTTTAGTCTATCCAAAATTTATTTCACTGAATTAGCAAGCCATTTTGTTTTTGAAAACATTTCATTTCCTTATAGAACATTTTGAGCTTTGAATGACCTTGTAAACAAAAAAGCTCACATTTTAAGCTAAAAAAATCTCAGATCATAGATGTTTACATTGATTACATATGTAAGTGACATACACATTAGTTGTAAGATGTTAAAACTGTGACAAAAATGTTTTTAAAATACCAAGAACATTATAGAGTTAATGCAGAGCCCTAAGGACAATCTGGTGAGTCACTAAATTTTTCAGAAGTCTTCACTTCAGATGCTGCTATTTCTAGCTTTTGATCACTGAGCTTTATTTAGAAACAGCCGTCTACTAAGTTGCCCAGGCTGGCCTTAAATGTGCAGTCCTCATGCCTCAACCTCCTGAGCAGCCATGCACCACTGTCCCAGTTTCTAGTCTTGTTTTTCCTGTTGCACTAGGAATTGAATCGGCCTTTTTTTTTTTTTTTTTTTTTTTAATTTAAGACAGGCCTCACTCAGTCGCTGAATTACCCATGCCAGACTCCAACCTGTAGGTCTCTGGCCTCAGCCTCCCAGAGAACCTGGATTATAGGTGTGCCCTCTCTGATCTGCACACACCTATTAGTAAGAGTGTCCCAAACTTAACATGTTTATTTACATTTTTTAACAGGAAATTTAAAGCTACTGATCAGACTGTGGGATAACTCAGCTAAAAGTTCATCAGGCTTTGTTTCACCCTGATACACTTTAATTGAAGGGTCTGTTAGCTCCATTTGGTAATAAACAATAGGTCCCTGGGCAAAATATCTGCACACAGGCACAAACTAAAGCGAGAGACAAGCACCATACATAAGAGGTAATAACACAGAAGCACTACTGACAAGGGGCATAGGGACAAACACAAGTCCGTGATAGGCAAAGAAGAGCACAGCGGCGGGAGACAACTGCTGTGTGCTGAAGGGCACTGAGGCTCTGGGCAGCGGCATGTGTCAGTGGGGGCTGCAGGCACACAGAAATCCAGGCTCGGGGCGTCTGAAAAGTGGTGGGCGCTCGGTTAAAGGGCCAAGATCTAGTAAGGGACAGCGCAAAAGGATAACCCCAGCCAACAGGAGGGCAAGGCCGTTCCCCAGGCCCAGGCTCCACAGGCTGTCCCCATGGAGATGCACAGCCAAGCCACTGCAGGCTGTGCCTCCAGCCCCAGGGCACTCGTCCCTTGGAATCCAATCCATGATCCATGAGCAAGAGGCTTCCCCTCATGAAGACTGCTCCAGAGAAGCAAAACGAAACACAAAGGGACAGTGCTGGCAGGGGCAGGAGCATTTCAAGAGACTGACACAGCTCTGTCCAGAGATGTAGGGATTCCTGTGGGGACTGGGATAAGTTTGTCACCTCCAATGAGGGTGACTTAAACCTGCAAAAAGATCTAACTCTGGGGGCCAGGGAGATAGTTCTGTGGCACAAGTGCCTGCCTGGCAAGTGCAAGGTCATGAGTTTGAACCCCAGTCCCACCAAAAAAAAAAAAAAAAAAAAAAACTATTTCAAAGTGTTAATGGAAAGATATGAAATAAGGTAATATTCTGACCTATAGTTATTGGTACAGTTCAGACGCACAGAACGACCTGCATGACCATCGTGGGGGCTTGCTCCCACAAATGACAGAACTGGTTCCCACTCCCCTCCCCTCCCTGTAACCTCTTCGCTTTGCTTCCGGTTTTCCTTCTGTTTTCGTTTCCCCCGCTTTTCCTTTCTTTCCTTTGTGCTTCGTCCCTCTCTTGTCCCCTCCCCATCTGTGCGTGTTCCTCCTGTTTCTCAGCACCTGGTACACACTTTGGTCTGTATTTACCCTGTGGTTTCTCACCCCAGAGAAACAACGTGGCACTTACATCTATGGGCCCAATTTACTTCACCTAAGAGTATGGCCTTAAGGAGCAGCCGTTTGCCTAGGAATGTCCTCCGTTCATCTTTATGGCAGAGTAGCACCCACTGTATTCAAAACAAACACCCACATCTTTGTCCTTTTACCCTGATGGGTGTCCAGGTAATGGATTTAAGTGTTGTTCTACTCTGTGACACGGTCTCACTGTGCAGGCCTGGGACTGACTCGTGGAACCTAGGCGGGTCTCCCGCTCCCAGCAGCCCTCATGCCTCAGCCTCAGCTGAGTGCTGGGGTTATGGACACGCGCCACCATGCCTGGCCTTTAACACTTGTTTAGGACGGGGCTGGAGATAGCTCAGCGGAATAAGCACTTGCCTGGCAAGTGCAGGGTCCTGAGTTCTATCCCCAGTAAGAAAAAACAAACCAACCAACCAACCATTTGTTTAGGACCTAGGATGCAAAAGGCACTGTTTTCTATATATTTATGCGGGTGGGGGCTTGTGGCTTGCTCAGTGGTTTAAGGGCCTGTGCGGACAATGCAGTCAGGCACAGGGGGCAGCGGTTCAATTCCCAGACCTTCCCTTAAGGCAGCCTCAGTCAGTCCTCCTCTTCCAAGTTCCTTATCTGTCTTTCTTTCTTTGGAGCCAAGTCCTTGCTGTGTCGTCCAGACCTGACTTGTTCTCCCACATCTTCCAGCCTCAGCATCCTGAGTGCCGGGATGCCTGTGTGTGGGGAGACTCCTTCCTCTCTTGGCATACCCCAGAGATCAGCGGTGGTAGCAACAGGAAAAAATAAACAAGAAGACAAGAGCTGAGACGAGTAGAGGCCTGTCTGCCGGGCTGGCAAAAGGACCCCAAGCATTACAGTGGGGGTGCTGGTTTATGCCTTTGCGCAGTTAGTATCCTGTGACGCAAGGCTGCTTCTCCACCAGCAGCTGACAGTGACCAGGCCGAATGCTTTTCTGGGGACCGAGGTAGCGCGACTGCTCTAGGGGCTGAGGCCCAGCCCTGCTCTCACACATGCCACCCCTCTCCAGCTGCAGTGGCTCCCAACACGTGTGTCCCACGGTGGTGGGCCGGCGCACTGCTTCAGGCTCTTCACAGGCGGAGTCTTTGTAGCCTCCCAGGTAGTCTCTGTGGAAGACGCCACCAGCGGTTGTTTCAGAGGCGAGGGACAAGAGACTAGGTGAGCCACAGCTGTGGGATTTGCAATTCCAGAGGCGGTGTTGAGCTCTCAAAACATGCCAGCAATAAGGATGGTGGTCATCAAGGGACAGCCAGGAGAAGGGGTAGGGGCTGCTTTGTTTGAGGTGGTTTAGGGAAGGGTTCATTTCCAAAGTTTAGCCGGATGTGTGCACTTTGAGGAAAGTCACTTAAAGGGTTTTTTTGTTTTTGTTTTTGTTTTTTTTCAGGACCAGGGCTCAAACTCATGACCGTGCACTTGCCAGGCAGGCACTTGTGCGCGGAGTTATCTCCCGCAGCCCTGGGCGGGGCTGAGGTCCCCATGCTTCCTCACCCGAGGGCCGTCCTCCTCCTCTGCCCTCGGCTGCTGCAGGCTGCGCTCGCGCTCTCCAGAAGCACGGGCCTCCCTCCGTGCTTAAGGCCGCACCTTCCACTAACCCTGAACTCTTGCTTTCTTTTAGGCCCCACAACCCACGAGGCATGTGATATAAAGTTTGGCCAGCAGGTGTCAGCATCTGTCACGAAATAAATCACGGTTTACACCACATTTAACACTTACATGCAAAGGTCCACAGATTCAAATTGGGTAAAACAGGGGCCAGGGACATAGCTCCATGGCACAAGTGCCCGCCCAGCAAGTGCAAGGTCTTGAGTTCAAACCCCAGTCCTACAAAAAAAAAAAAAAAAAAAAAAAAAAAAAAAAAAAAAAAAAAAAAAAAAAAAAAAAAAAAAAAAAAAATTGGGTAAAACAAACCATAGGTCTGGGAAGGTAGCTCAGCCGTCTAAGCACCGTCTAAGCACCTGCCTTGCAAGCACAAGGGCCCTGGGTTCAGACCCTCGTACCATATTCGTGCTGGCCCTTGTAGCGAGACCCTGTATCAAATAAATAAATAAAGGGCCGGTGAGATAGCTCAGTGGTCTTAGCGCCTGCCTAGGAAAAGTTTGGGCAAGCGTGGTCCCAAGGACCACGGCTCGATCCCAGGCATCACGTGCTGCGCCAGCCCCACCCCCCAAGGCAGGCTGAGCTGGCCATAACACAAATAAATAAGTGAGGTCTAAATAAAATAAATAAACCAGTTTCTTAGCTTTTAACACTTAACAAAGTTATAACCCTACTCCAACTTTCTACTCTGCTGGATATGCCTAGAAGTTATCTTTCCAACATTTTAATATTTAGGGAACACTGGAGCTAGAAGCTGAGTACTTGATGCAAAGATCAAGCAAACAGTTTTCTTTTCTTTTGTCTTTTTGAGACAGGCACTCACTGTGCACTTCAAGCTGGCTTTGAGCTCACTTTGCAGCTCAGGCTGGCCTTGAACTCCCAAAGGTCCTCCTGCTTCAGCCTCCCAGTGCTAAGCTTGTAGGCATGAGCACAAACCCTGCCCTAAGAAAGTAATTTTCATGTAAAAGTATACATTTGTTGCTGGACAGTTGCCAATCACATGTTCACTGATAAAATAGCAGTCGTATACTGATATACACAGAATGTAATATGCAGAAGGCAGTATACAGTAATATCAATTGACAAGAGAGGCGACCGGAAACTCTAAGAGTAATCTGCTGCTGTCCTGCTGGAACAGGGCTTGCGAGCTGTAGGACACAGAGCCATTGGGGTTACGGATGCCTTTCTCGGTGTATTTGTTTGAACTCTGTTGTTTACTGCCCAATCTATAGCTAGTCTACAAAGCATACATTTATACCCATGCTTTTATTTTTATTTTATTTACTTATCTATTTTTTGGAGGCAGGGTCTCTTCCAGTAGTCCAGACTGGCCTTTGAACTCACCGTGTAGCTCAGGCTCCCCTTAACCCCCCAGTTATGCTCCTACCCTAGCCTCCTGATTGCTGGGGTTACAGGTGTGCACCAGCGTGGCCAGCTGCACCCCACTTTCAGGAAGGAGAGCGTGTGAAAGCCCACGCATGCCCTAAAGCCCAGGGTCATGGAGCCAGTAGCCACCGCGCCCTGCTGTTTCCTGAATGAATTATGGAAAGATGTGCACAGCAGGTAAAGCCGATAGCACCTGGCATGCCTACATCGTGTTGTCAAGTCATGCTCTGAAGGTCCAGTAGAGCAACCCCAGGCCCAGGGCCCAACACATTCTGCACTTGAGCCGTTCCCCTTGCATTCCACCCGGCGCACATGCCCCACACATCCTTCCTTCCTTCCTTCATTAAATGTAGCTGCTGCTTATTTATGTTTATGTATTTAGTACAGGGCCTCACTACGCAGCTCAGACTCCTGGTGATCCTCCTCAGCACTGAGATTACAGGTGTGCACCTCCACACCTGCTCTCAGTGGCCAGCTCAGTGTGTCCAGGGGCAAAGCCAGTGCAGCATGCAGTAGCTGGGATCGAACTCCAGTCCCTTCACTTGCCTAGGCAGGCACTTAATCTGCTGAGCTATCTCACCAGCCCTAATGCAGCTGCTTTTTCCATCGTGTGCAGCATCCAATTCTTTGGGCATCAGGAACAAGGACCTAGAAGCACATCTTGGGACCAATTACCCATAGTAATAGAATGTCCCATTTTTCTCATAGTTCACAACTTATAAGGTGCATTTATGTGCATCTCCATGATTAATAATGCAGGACATTGTTGTCCCCACTGAAACCTAAGAATAGGATCAGAAACATCAACTTTTTATTTTTGGTCTTTTGAGGCAGGGTCTCACAATGCAGTTGAGGCTGGCCTTCAGCTCACTTTGGTAGCCCAGGCTGGTCTCGAACTCACACCGATCCTCCTGCCTCAGCCTTCCAAGTGCTGGGATTCCAGGCGTGCACCACCACGCCCAGCTAGAAACACCAATTAATTAAAGATCTGAACTGTAAAAGTGAAAGAATTCTATATGGGGGGGGCGCCTTAGGAATTGCAGTTAGGAGAAGAGGCACAGGGCATGGCGTAGGTGTTCTGGAGGAGGCAGGGAGGCTGACTGACAGGCAAGACAGCAGAACTTCTGTAGGAGACATCAGAAGTTGAGAAAGACTAGCACCACGTGACCGGCGTACAGGGGCAAGGGAACGAGAAAAGACTCCATAAATCTCTTTTTTTTTTTCATTGTAAGGATTTCTTTTCATTTTCTTCATTTATTATGTTCAGTATATTTTCTTTTTTCCTTTATTTTATTTTTATATATTTTTATTCATTTTAATGAGAAATAAGATAAAATACCAATGAAACAGTTTCAAACGAGTTAGTAGGATAGTTACAGTAATTAATACCATGCATATTATTGTTTGCATAGTAGTTATTCAAATGAAAATATGCAGACAAAGCAGCTGTATATCTATCCTAACTCATATATATATTCAATTTATAGTTTCTAGGGGTTCAGGGAGATAGCTCCATGGCACAAGTGCCTACCTGGCAAGTGCAAGGTCGTGAATTTGAGTTCCAATCCCACATAAAAATAAAGTTTTTCTTTCTTTTTTTTTTTTTTTTTTTTTTTTTTTTTTTTTTTTTTTTTTTGTCTTTTTGAGACAGGGTCTCGCTATGCAGTTGAGGCTGGTCCTGAGCTCACTTTTGTAGCCCAGGCTGGTCTCGAACTCACATCAATCCTCCTGCCTCAGCCTCCCAAGTGCTGGGATTACAGGTGTGAGCCACCACGCCCGGCTTTTTTTTTTTTTTTTTTTTTTTTTAATTATAAAACAAAAAGTATAGGGGCCGGGGAGATAGCTCAGTAAAATAAGCACTTGCTTGGCAAGTGTAGGGTCCTGAGCTTAATCCCTGGGTCCCACAAAAAAAGAAAGAAAGAAAGAAGTATAATTAAATAATATTCACAAATTAATTAAATATTAATTAATTAAATTTAAATTAAATATTTCAAAACAATATTCCAAAATTCCAATCTAATTAAGAGTCCAAGCCAGATGCCAGAATATTGTTCAACATATGTACGAATCTAATAAATTCAGAGTAGTCTCATAGTATTTGAACAGGTTAATATATACAAAGATATCAATCAAGAAACAGTTTCCATGGTAGTAAAGAATTACTGAGAATAAAACATAACATCAATGCTATAATGACAAACATATGACCAGAACTTCTAACAGTTTGGGGATAAGCTATTGCATATAGTTCTAGCATGTCACGTACATGGACAGTGTCCATGAAGCTTACTGGTGGTCAGGTGTCACTTGTGGCACTGAGCTACTGCTATTTCCTTTCCTGTAGAACCAAACAGAATTATGACCCATAGGGTGCAGGAGGAGTCCACTTGTAAAATATGCTGATGGTCATGTTCTGCTGCTGTATATAAAAGAATAGTTGACAGTTTCTGTATGCCTCTTTTTCTCCTGTGTTTAATCATTTGCCCTATCTGGTGGGTCCTTTCCACTCTCCTTCATGGAGTTGTGGTCATTTTGATCCCTCCCTAGAATATCTTTTAGTAAACTATGCAGGGTTGGCTTTGTCATCCTGAAATTCTTTAGCCGTTCTCTGTCCCGGAAGTATTTCACTTCTCCATTGAACTTGAAACAGAGTTTGGCAGGGTATAGCAGTCTTGGCTGGAATTTGTTTTCTTGCAAGACTTGAAGCACTTTGCTCCATGCTCTTCTTAACTTGATAGTTCGTAAAGAGAAATCTGCCATTATTCTAATGAATTTTCCTTTAATCTGTTTCCTTTCTGTAGTGACTTTTATTTTTCTTTCCTTTTTAAAAATTTATATTAGTACCTCAGTCCATTTTATTGCTGCATAAGGGTCACACATATGGTGTATACACCTCTCGACGCAGCTTCTGAGTCCCTGATGCAAGTGAACCCGGCCATTCCAGATGCTTGCAATCAAAGGGAAAGGTCATGGCCAGGCTACATTCTGAGGCAGCAGCCGGGGGAGTGTGTGTCCTGTGTCCTCCACGACTTCTTTAGTCCTATAACCAACTCCTGTTCTTTCTCTGAGGGCCACAAAGACTGACACCACAGCATGCAACAAGCAGTGGGGAGCTGCACTGGGCTATGGTGTATCAGAAAGGACAAAAAGGGCAGCTGTGCTCTCATGAAGCCTCCAAAAGATGTTCAAGTCCAGAGACTGCACAGTCCTCAGCTTGGGAACGGCGCAGAGCGAGGGGCAGAGGGCATGTGACAGCACCGGTTTGCAGCTGCTTCCCAGGCTTCTTATCACAGATCGTATTTTCCTTGTCTTTGAAGCTCCGGTTTCCCCAGAGGCCTATCTCAGCTCATCTAGGTCGTGGCCTGTGGTTACTAAGTTTACTGAGTTTGCTCAGGGCCTGGCACTTTGTCCCTTGTCCTGGTCTCCCTCTGTTTTGAAAGGTTTTCTCAATGTCGTTTGCATGGTGATCTGTTCAGTATTTTCACACATTCAGATGACCTTCCGAAGTCCCAAAGCTGCCAGCGGACCTCATTTGCCTGGACACGCCCAGCTCTTTTGTCCTGGTGCCCCACTCAGTGTGGCTCCTTTCATTCTCAGAGTGCCCCCAACTTCTCAGTGCCAAAACAACTGCCCTGTACGTCAGCTTTGTTTCTCCAGGACGCACTCCCCCTGTCTCTTGCAGTGTCAGGCCACACTACTGAGTAGGCTAAACCCAGGGTACCTGCATTTCCCCCTCCCCACCCCCACAGTCCCCAGTATCCAACCCAGGTCATGTTGATATAGGGACCCTCCAAATGATATAGGGAGGGAAAAAGAAACTCCTGACCTGAAAGGCACCTGGGATGAGCTCGAGTTCTCTAAAACCAAAGAATGAATATTAGGAACAAGCAGAGGTCACAAGCAGAATAGATTTACTGAGGGAAAGAAAGCTCCTGTCTGAGAGAGGGACAGGAGGGGCATCCTGAGTGGGTGGTTTCCAGGAAGCTGTCTCCTCCAGGGACATTTATAGAGGACAACCATGTGGGTTTAAGATGGAGAAAATCGGAACTCAGCTGGGCATGAGGTGGGACGAAACTATGGTCAACTCGGGAGAGTATAAGCCCCACTGCTCAGGTAAAAGTGCTAAACTCCAGGGCCAAATGGAAAGCGAGTCACACAGCAAGCGGCCACAAATATAGAGCCACCTTGGTCCAGTAGCCAGCCTGTAGCAGGTGAATTGGTGACTCCTGGCTTTCTCAAGGTGATGCTCAATCCCTGATGCTAATCTTTAGGGAGGCAAGCATTGCCCAGTCTTTGGTCTCTAGTCTGGCCCACAGCAGGGGCATCTGTCCCTCTTACAGCTGTAAGGCATCTTGTCTTTTTTGCTGTCTCCTTTGAGGGCCCAGTCCTGTCTGATTGCCTATAATTCATTCTTTCTTTCTTTCTTTCTTTCTTTCTTTCTTTCTTTCTTCCTTCCTTCCTTCCTTCCTTCCTTCCTTCCTTCCTTCCTTTCCAGTACTGGGGATTGAGCTCAGGACCCTGCACTTGCAAGGCAAGTGCTTATTCTACTGAGCTATCTCCCCAGCCCTCCCTATAATATTTCTATTTCACTTAGCTGCCTGCAACATTAGGCAAGTATTCTGCCAAGTCCCCCTACCCCCACCCCTTGGAGAAAACTGTAAAACTCTAATAGGAGAATTCTAACAGTTAAGTTTCCAACTTAAGAATGGTCTGTGCTGTTTTTCATTTTCTTTTCGTAAGGAAGAAGTGGAGCAGAGACCAGCTGAGAAGACAAAAGGGCTGTTGGCAGAGAGCAAAGGGCAACAGAGGTTTTTTTTTTTATAGGGCTTGAAAGAGGGCAAGGGACATCAGCCAGGAAGATCTTAGTGCCCCGCGGCGGGCAAGCCCTCTGGACATTTCGAGCTTTGGTGGGCAAAGTCTTTGAGACAGCCCCTGTGGAGGTTTGGTGTTCTCAAATGTCTGGGTGTTTTGGAAGACTCTGTGCTGTGTCTCAGCATTTATATGGCACCCTGCATTTTGCAAGGTCTCTGTTGTTGAGCTGTGAACACTACCTCTGCTAGCAGACAGGCTGGGTCCTGGGAGAGTCGTGTCCAAATCCAACCTTCCGCTTCTCACTGTGAGGCAGCCCTTCTCCGGCTCTGGCAGTGTGATAGTCTCCTCTCCCAGACATCTCCCTTGGCTTCTGCACCGGCTCCCCCTTCATGCCCATCTCTGGGGTCTGGGTCCAGTTGAGGCCCTTCAGGCGCAGCTGGTCCATCTCCCCTCTCCTGTCCCGGAGATCTTCCTGGGTCTCAGCAGGCGGTGGCTTCACTCGATGAGTTTATTCATTACCAGGCTGCTGGGCCACCACAGGCTCAAGACAGAAACTTTCTTTCCCCCAATAAATATATTCTGCTCCTAACCTCCCTTTTTCCTAAAATTCATGCTATGCTTTTAGGGGACACAGACCCATCCCAGGTATCATTCAGGCTGGGAGTTTCATTCCCCTACATTACTGCCACTGGTGTCTCTAAAATGCTTCCTTTTATTTCTTTTTTAGACAGGGTTTCTGTAGTTGAGGCTTGAACTCACTACATAGTCTAGGCTGGACCAGAGTTTTAGGAAATTCTCCTGCCTCAGCCTCCCTAATGCTAGGATTACAAATATGGGCCACCACATCCAGTCCCAGGATTTTTTTTTTTTTTTTTTTTTTTTTTTTGTCTTTTTGAGACAGGGTCTCACTATGCAGTTCAGGCTGGTCCTGAGCTCACTTTTGTAGCCCAGGCTGGTCTCGAACTTGCACCAATCCTCCTGCCTCAGCCTCCCGAGTGCTGGGATTACAGGCGTGAGCCACCACGCCCAGCTCCAGGATTTTTTTTTTAAATGACAGTTTACATTGACAGTTTACATTGACATCGTCACCATTGCTGAGGGTTGATGAAGGTCATTGATAAAAAGTTTTACTAAGAAATCACTAAAAAGGGGCTGGGGAGATAGCTCCGTGGCACAAGTGCCTGCCTGGCAAGTGCAAGGTCATGAGTTTGAACCCCAGTCACACCAAAGAAAGAAAGAAAGAAAGAAAGAAAGAAAGAAAGAAAGAAAGAGAGAAATCACTAAAACATGAAGGCCAGGGCCCAGGGAAATAGCTCAGTAGAATAAGCGCTTGCCTGGCAAACACAAGGGCCTGAGTTCAATCCTCGTTCCTGAAAAAAAAAAGAGGGCCGGCCAAATAGCTCAGCAGGAGTTGGGTCCCCAGGCCTGCCGTCCCAGTTCTGCCCCCAGGGTGTGCTCAGATGGCTATTGAGACTGGGTATCATGGCATACTGTAATCCCAGGATTTGGGAGGCTGTAAACAGGTGGATCACTATGAGTCCAGTCTAGTAGTGAGATCCTGAACAGCCTGTAGGCCCTTCCCTAAAATACAAAGAGAGAGATCATTAAAAAATGGAATAGAGATGTGAAAATAAGATTTGAAGTTTAATATTTCAATATTGTATCCCTCAAGGAATCATCAGTAAGAACTTGAATAAAATACAGGACAAGGATGAGGTGTCAATGTTGAACAGGGCATTTTTAACAGGGCCTGTTTACCCAGGGCATTTTTTTTATCCTGAAGATCCTGACTTTATTTTTTTTTCTTGATGAATAACTTTATTGGCCTTTATCTGAAAATCTCCATAGAAATTTGGTGTAACTCTCAGCAGCCCACTCCTGAGCTCTGAGAAAGCTGCTTTCTTTGGAGCTACCCGATGTTTCTTCTGGGCAAGGAACATACTTCTCTATGCACTGGAGGACTGTTTCCTGTAAGCATCTTCGTCTTCTTCCACTAGGATGCACATATCATCTGCACCGTTCTGACCCATGGTGTGCTTCCGAGGTACTTCTGCGTGGCACTCCTCGCTTTCAGAATCATACCACGTGTGCTGCAATGCACAGACTATTGCATCCCCTTCAATACAGGCATAAGCAAGCTGACAAATGGTGTCTCTGTTAGTTATGCCATCTTGTATTCAGGTGTGATGTACTTATTTTTGCTCTGGATCACCAAGCATTTCCTAGAATACCAATCAGTTTTGTCCTTTCGTCCTCTTTTTTTTCCTTTTTTTTTTGTCTTTTTGAGACAGGGTCTCACTATGCAGTTCATGCTGGCCTTGAGCTCACCTTTGTAGCCCAGGCTGGTCTTGAACTTGCACCGATCCTCCTGCCTCAGTCTCCCAAGTGCTGGGATTACAGGCGTGTGCCACCACGCCTGGCTCCTTTCGTCCTCTTCTAAACTTGGTATCTCTTAGGCCTTGTTCTTGACAACCTTAATAAAACCCACGCTGTGTAAAATAGACCCACATCCCCAGTTCTACCCAGACCTCTATTTCTCGACTTCTAGGGGGGCTTTCATGTTAGCTCAGTGGTTTAGGTGCTTGCACTGACAATCCCAGTCAGGCATAGGCACTGTGGTTTGATCCCAAGACCCGCCTTTAAGTCAGCCTGAGCCAGCATATACCAAAAAAAAAAAAAAATCTTTCTTGACTTCAAATGGCCACTGAATGCTTGAAAACAACAAAAACTGTGTCAAAATTTTGAGATATTTCCTTTGAACCATACTGCAGAAGCAGAATATCGATTTTCTGCAGTCAATTAATTCTGCCTTTCTCAAACAGAATGCCTGACTGCCTTAAGGTATAGAACCCTTCTTTCCATCAGGAAAAGCCGCCATATAGTTTATGTTAATACAGACCTGTAGGTGGCAAGTGACTGCTCTTTTGGAATGAAGGAAAATGGCTACTTTGAGACTATTCAGATGCTTTAGAACTCTTGGTTTGAGCAAATCATACCCTGAAGCAAGAAATAAGTTGGTCTCAACTCTTCTGTGGGCCTCAAGTCTTCTGTCGTGAACTGTAGGCCTCGCCACTCACCCGGCGCTCACCCAACTTCCCCTTACCCACTGTTTCCCTCTGAATTAATGAACTCTGGGAAGCAGGAACCTTTAGCTCACTGGCCAGCCACTCTGACACCCAAAGCTCTTCATAAATCATGCAAAGCAAGAATTCCTTACAGCAGGAAATAAACCTCTTGGGCTACCATTTTAATTTTATGTCACTTTTGGAATTGCAAGAGCTAATCTGGTCCATGCTAGTAATGCCGTATGCAGCTGAGTTAGATTAAAATATTATAGGCAGTCAGACAGACAGCACCAGGCCTTTAAGGAGTTGGTGTGGAAGACAGGATACTTTGCAACAGTAGGAGAGAGGGCCACTGGCCGTATGGGCCAGAGTTTAAGACAAAAGATTCAACAAATGCAGCCGTCTACCTCCCTGGGGATAGCTGTCAAGGACTACACCTTGAAAAAGCCGGGAAGAGTCACTAACCCAGCCCTGCAGGAAAACCCCTGTGCTTCACTGAAGTATACCTGCCACCTGATTTGCTTCCCCATTTGAGCCCAGCTTAATTTTACCTCAGCATTTACGCTTGCAGTCTTACTGCTTGACAAGAGTTTTATACGATGCCACGCCCATCTTATGAGTTCCCATTTTCCCACTTTAGACTCACCTCACCTCATGGCTTTGCTTATAAAAACCTTAGAAAAGGCAGGGTCTAGCTCGGTGGTGGATGTAGTTCAGCCCTGCAGATCCTAATTGTCTTAGTTACTCCTCTCCCTTCTCTGGGACAAATACCTGACCCTCAAAATGCAGGAAGGAAAGGTTTATTTAGCTCACAGTTCCTGGAGGTTTCAGTCCATCTTCAGCTGGCTCCAAGGCAGAAAGACACAGGGCAGAAAACAACCTTTCATGGTGGCAGCAAAGAGCAAGAGCAGGGAGAGGCAGGAGCAGCTCAAGCAGCTAATTACTCTTCCTCCCTTACACTGAAATGCAGATCACCTGCCCCAGGGGCGGTGCAGCACCCACATCCACAATATCAATTATAAAATCCAGAAGCTGCCAAATGACTGCATGAGGCTTTGGGGGATACCTACACACAAAACATAACATTCTGCCCCTGGACCCCCCAAAACTCATGTACATCCCTTTATTCAAAAGACATCCTAGTCCATCTCAAAGATTTGCCAGTCCCAACAGTTTCAGCATTGCTGAGAAGTCCAAGTCTCTGTGATCCTCTATAGAAATGAAGTTAAACACATTCAACACTCAAAGGGCACAAGATGCACACTACGATTCCAAAAGTTACACACAGCAGAATACCAAGCCTTGGGACCAACACAAGTCCAAAATCCAGAAAGGCCAACATCAAATCCTGTAGGTCCTTGTGGAACATCTGAAGCAATCTGTAGCAAGTTGTAAACTCCATGTGGCTCACCCCTATGGCACTCTTGGTAGTTGTAGCTCTCGTGGCCTCTCTCTCAGGCTGGCTTTGCTCCCTCTTTCCAGTTTCCTTTAGAGGATCCACGTTCTTGGCTTTTCCAAACTTCTGTGGTTTCCATGCAGTAGGCTCCTCACTCACAGGTGTACACACTGCCCTCTCAGGGGCACACTGCCTGACCTGCCAGACCTTCTGCAATCTAGGTGGAAGCCTTCTTAACCTCAGAACTTGCATTCTTTTTTTTATTATTATTAAGAAACTTATTTATTTATTTATTTATTTATTTATTTATTTATTTATTTATTTTCGCAGGACCGGGGTTCAAACTCATAACTTTACACTTGCCAGGCAGGCACTTGTGCCACAGAGCTATCTCCCCAAGCCCCTAGAACTTGCATTCTCAATGCACCAAAACCACTGCCGTGTGGATGTTGCCACGTTCTGCTGCTAGCTGGAGCAGTAGCCAGGCTTCCTTCTCTCTTGGCTGTAGCGGTTAAGTGCATGGACCACTGAGCACTCTGACCCTGATTCTGAGGAATAAATTCTCCATGCTGTCTCCATTCTGGAACCTGGTGCTGCTGCTGGTGCCATTCTGGAACGTAGGGCTCAGGGGCTTTCCTCTCAAGGCAAAGTCCCTGACCTTTGCAATTCTGAGGCTGGAAAGGGCAGAGAGCTGCCACCTCCTGTGATGCCCTCAGGCCATCTTTTCCATTCCCTGGTTTCTTCTCAGCAGTGGAGATCCTTTCAGTTCTATCTTTGTTTTTGTTGTTGTTGTTGTTTTGTTTTGTCTTTTTGAGACAGGGTCTCGCTGTGCAGTTCAGGCTGGCCTTGGGCTCACTTTTGTAGCCCAAGCTGGTCTCGAACTCGCACCAATCCTCCTGCTTCAGCCTCCTGAGTGCTGGGATTACAGGCGTGAGCCACCACGCCTGGCTTCAGTTCTATCTTTGCAGTCCACAGTTTTATTGGCGCTTCCTTTTTGACCAAGCTCACATTTTAAATCCTGCTGGGCTCCTTGTTCTTTTTTTTTTTTTTTTTGTCTTTTT
>PVJA010029248.1:0-19836 GCA_004027025.1 Myocastor coypus | reverse complement strand
CCATAAGAATTTTAGAAGAATGGAATCTTCCTTTTAACCATGGTTTGTGTTCACCACCTTCTCCGTAGATACAAAGTCATGAACGCTCCGTGACCGCCTGCTCGTACTGCGCCTATCTGCACTTATGCGCAGATTTGCTTGTGTTTCTCAGTGACCACCTATGAATAATGCAAACATTTTTTAAGTCTTTTACCACGGCATCTTCAGGGGTCTCGCTACATTGATTGGACTCATAGAGAGCCTCCTATCTTCAGCCTCCGAGTGTTGGGGTTACAGGTGCGCACCACCAAGCCTAGTCTCACTCACCATCTCAGGGCGCCCTGGGGACAGAGCTGGCACAGCTAGGCGGGGATCAGACCCCAGTCCCTGTGCCTGCCTAAGCAGGAGCATTCTTTCATCACGGAGCTATCTGGCCCGCCCTATTACAAACATTTTCATTACAGGTTCAAAAGGCTGACATTATGTGTGTATATGAATAAAAACCACCTCACTAGCAAGCACGTTCCTTTGTAATTAAATAAATTATTTCCATGTTTAAAGTTAAATATTTGCAGAATTGAGTTTGAATTTTTTACTTATAAGAGTTTCCCTAGTTCAACATTATGATCACTTTTATGTCTATGCATTTAGATTGATAGGTTTTATCTTTTCATTTTTTATTTTTAAGAATTTTTAAAATTTTATTTATTTATTTATTTCTTGTTTCAGAACCTTTGTTTGTTTATTCACTCATTTTTATGGCCGGCTCAGCCTGCCCTGAGGGCAGGGCTGGTGTAGCATGTGGTGCCGGGGATCGAACCACAGTCCCTGAAGCCGCCCAAGCTTTCCCAAGCAGGCACTTTAGACCACTGAGCCATCCTGCTGGGCCCAATTGATAGGTTTTATAGAAAATACTAGTATGAAAAATTCAGGGGGCCAGCAAGATAGCTTAGAGGACTAAAGTGCCTGCTTAGGCAAGCTTAGGTGAGTGCAGGGACCATGGTTTGATCCCTGGCACCACATGCTGCACCAACCCCAGCCCCAGGGCAGGCTGAGCCGGCTATCATCAGGGCCTGTGGTGCATGTCTGTAATCCCAGTGCTGGGAATGCTGAGAACGGGAGGATCACTATGAGTCCAAGCTGCACAGTGAGACCTTGTAACAACCAGATATATTCAAAGAAAAGAAGAATTCAGAAATATTACTATTAAAATATCTTCTTAAATCATAGCTATGTATGTTAAAATCTATAAAGTAGTAAGAATGATTAGTTACCAGTTTTAGGTAGATTGGCTTTGTTTTAGATTTCCCAAGGCACAATTTTATCTTTTCTTATTTTTTATTTAAAACATATTTTGAAATACCTGGGAGAATTTGAGTTATCAATATTATAATATAGATACTAAAAACTTTGTACAGTATTTCAGTATAGAATTTCCAAAATCAAGGGGTCAGCTAGATGGTTCAGCAGTCTACAGCACCTGCTTAGATAAGCTTAGGCAACTGCGAGGACCACGGTTTGATCCCTGGCACCACATGCTGCACCATCTCCACCCCCAGGGCAGGCTAAGCTGGCCATATTGAAAAAAAAAAAAAGAATTTCCAAAATGAAGAAGACAGTTGCTGAGGTCTATTCAAGCCTAACCTAGATTTTTATTATTGTACTGGGTAGGCAGCCTGGAAAAGACTTCTTGCAGTGATAGTAAGTCAGTCACTCCCACACAATGGAAGCCTCCCATGTCAATAATTATTTGACTTTTTTTTTTCCCCCCGGAACCAGGGATCAAACTCAGGACCTTGTCCTTGCCAGGCAGACACTTGTGCCCCTGAGCTATCTCCCCAGCCCCCATGTCAATAATTATCAGGCCATCCAGCCAGCTCAGCAGATTAAAGTCCTGCTCAGGCAGACGCAGGGACCAGGGCTTTGGTCCCCATGCCGAGCTGGCCCCGCCCTTGGGGCACACTGAGATGGCGATGGAGACTGGCATGGTGGTGCGCACCTGTAATTCCAGCACTTGGGAGGCTGAAAACAGGGAGATCACTACGAGTACAATCTATGTAGTGAGACCCTTACTAAATACATTTTTAAAAATAAATTACCTAAATGTTCATATTTGAGGGGAGAAATACACTTATTGCTAAAAGAACTTAATGTGAGGAAGAGAAATATATATTTACATATATATAAAAAACTTTTATTATATATATATATATATATATATATATATATATATATATATATATATGATTTTTTGTTGCAGGAGGGCTGGCCCAGGCTGCCTTAAGGGCGGGTTTGGTACAGCATGAGGTGCTGGGAACAGAAACCCACTCCCTTGCCCGTGACTGATTTTGCTCAAGAAGGTGCTGTAGACAACTGAGCTAACCCACCAGTATATAATATATACATATACACGTAGTTATATATATCTTTTATTCTATCTGTCTATCTATCTATCTATCTATCTATCTATCTATCTATCTATCTATCCATATCTGTCTTTATATAATGGTCCTTATAAAAATTGGGAATTGGGGATATCCAGTGTCTGGGAAATGACTTGGTGATAACAGATGGCCGTAACACCAAACCAAAACTGTGTCCCTGACTGAAATGCAATAAGAAATTGAAGCAAGGTTTGATTTTTTTTTCAGAGTTTGATTTAACTTCCTAACTTTTTTGAACTTGCTGTCACTTGGTGTTACATATTAAGTTTTCCCCAGATTGAACACTACACAACAAAAGTTAAGACTTCTTTGGTAAAGCAGCCTAAAATTCAAGCCTTTCTCTTTGTCACTGGGAGAAAGGCCAACAGCAGTGCGTTTCATCTGAGCTGAGCACAGAACAGTCTGTTGATGTGCTACTTCACTCACAGGCATGCACTACTCTGCAGAAAAACAAATACTTTGAGCAATCATGTGAGATTAGTTTACACAGATACAATAAGAGCTACCTAAATAGTGCAGAGGAAGATTTTTTTTTTTTATTTTCCAGTGCTGGGGATTGAGCTCAGGACCTTGTGCTTGCCAGGCAGGTGCTTATTCTACTGAGCTATCTCTCCAGCCCTCAGAGGAAGAAACTGAGTCTTCATAATTTTCCCAAACCCACACAGACTAGGAGTGGTAGGGTTAGGTTTTGAAATCAGACAACCTGCAACAACTGACAAGACTTTAATCCCAGGAAGCTCAAGATGCTTCCCCAAGGCCGCAGAACGCCAAGGTGAAGCAACTTATTTTAAAAGTGCTTTCACTATGTATTCCAACAAACACTGTGAAACTCATATTACTTTGTTAAGTGAAACTATGTATCACTTTTAATTTTTTCTGTTTTAATTCTAATTTATACTGTCTTTTAAAAATAAAAAAAAATTGCCGGGCGTGGTGGCTCACGCCTGTAATCCCAGCACTTGGGAGGCTGAGGCAGGAGGATTGGTGCAAGTTCGAGACCAGCCTGGGCTACAAAAGTGAGCGCAGGACCAGCCTCAACTGCATAGCGAGACCCTGTCTCAAAAAGACAAAAAAAAAAAATAAATAAAAATAAATAAATAAATAAAAAATAAAAAAATAAAAAAAAATAAAAAGTGTTTTACTAATAGCAAATCCTGTGAACTTTTATTCTGGCGTTTAAATTCCTTTAATAGAATCATTTTCCATACACTCAAGTTAAATGATAAAAAACTTTTTAAAAAAGATTAGAAAGTGAATAAACAAATGGGGTCTTATAAAATTCATCAAGACTTTTCCAAAAACCTGGGAATAAGCAGCCTGTCACAAAGGAAGCCTGCCGCTTGGACGTTATCTATTCTGAATCTTTCTTCACAGGACTTAGAGACAGAATCAAGAAACCTTTGTGTTTCACAGCATCAGAAATAAATAAGATTATTTTAGAGTACCATAAAGTAAATTTTCTTTCAAAAATATAGGCAAATGCCCATGATCTGAATTAGCATATGCTTGGAATGCCTGTCATTCAGGTCTTTTAGATGTATGCTGCTTCTAATGTAATTTCAGTCCCTGCTATACTCTCTCTCAAGTAAATGGTTGGTTTACAAGAAAACAAAAATGGTATGAAGTGAGAGTATGAGACCAGGAAAAATACCAAAGGATTGACAGGCTACAATTTTGTATATGCTTAGATCTCTAAATTCCTGTGTAAAAATGTGTAATGGCTTTTACCACATTCTATAGAGATTTATTAGAATGTCAATGATTGATAGATAATACCAATTCCAAGTTAAGTCTAAGATGTTTGATATTCAGAAAGACAGTGATGTTAAGCTCAAGTACTTATGTTATAGAGTGATAGTATCATTAAGCTTTTCTTCTGGAGGGTTAAGAATATAAGTTTACAGACCAAAAATTGGAAAAAAAAAAAAAAAAAAGGAGGGCTACAATATCTGGGCCCTAGACCTTCAAGGTCAGTGAGGACTCAGGACATAAGAGAACCTGTGCTATAACATCCTATGACTCAGTGGTTTCCCAAATTTTCTGTTCAATGAAATTATGGGGCTACAGAGGAAAGGGATTGAAGATATATAGTGTACATAAGGAGAGTCACCTCGAGAGAAAACATTCTCTCAGACTTTCACAGAGAACACATTGGTCAAGCAATGGCTGTGACTCATCCAGATGGCTGAAACTGACAACGGTTCTACAAAGCACTGTACTGTGGTTTCAAAGTAAACCCTGAGGGGATTTGACTGACTTTGACATATACAAAAGTTGCATGTTTTGTTATACAGGTCTTACTCTAACTTGCCCTTAACCACCCAGCAGAAAAGTTTAACCACAAAGCATAAAGCGTAAAGCTAGATTAGTATGCTGAGCTGTAGAAGGCTTAAATCAACAGCTTTCATCATTGCCAGTTTTGCCAATAACCCACTGCAATTATGGAACATTGGATTATGTATACAACTACTTTCTCTTAGTTCAAGGAGAAGAATTTTTTGTACCAATAATGATTAGAAAAATTATCATGTCTACACCCTGTCTGCATAACTACTAGGAGGATAACAATATGCATTGTATCAAATACTGAAAATGTACTACCAATGTGTTTTTTTGTTTGTTTGTTTGTTTGTTTTTGTTTGTTTTTTTTTGAGGCAGGGTCTCACTATGCAGTTCAGACTGGCCTTGCGCTCACTTTTGTAGCCCAGGCTGGTCTCAAACTCACACCGATCCTCCTGCCTCAGCCTCCCAAGTGCTGGGATTACAGGCGTGAGCCACCACGCCCGGCTACTAATGTGTTTTGAAACTGTCATATTGTTATCTTTTTTTTAAATCTCTTTTTAAATGCAATAAAAAATCAAATCTTAAAAAAAAGCTAGCTAAAATGTTTTTGGTTTTTTTTTTTTACATGTTTGTCTTTTGACTAAGGTACAAGCTAAAATGAACGTATGTGAGAAGTAACTCAACGTTGAAATGTATTAAATGTCGACTTGTCCCTACCACTAAATTCAATATGTTGAAGCCCTGGCCTTCAATATCTCAGACTGTGGTCATAGTTGAAGAGTCAAAAAAGTGATTGAAGTATAATGGCTTGACAGTGGCCCTAATCCAATTTGATTTATGTGCTTCTAAGAAGAAACTGGACATACAAACACCAAAAGAAAGGCCAGGTACCCAAGTGGGTGTGATACCACCTCCAACTGAGAAGACAGAGTTCAAAAGAAACAGGCCTTGCCGACACCCTGATCTTGGACTACAAGCCTCTGGGACTGTGAGAAATAATTATTCACTTTTTTCTTGGTACTGGGGTCAAACTCAGGACCTTACACTTGCCAGGCAGGTGCTTAAGCCACTGAGCTAGCTCCCCAGCCATTCTTTTTTTTTTTTTTTTTTTAAATGGCTGGCTCAGGCTGCCCGTGGGGATGGGGCTGGCACAGAATGTAGTGCCAGGGATTGAGCCTCGATCCCTGTGGTTGCCTAAGCTTTCCTAAGCAGGCACTTTAGACCACAGGCCCTCTCCAGCCAATTCTTTGCAGCTTAAGTCCCACAATCTATAGGATTTTGTTACTGAACTGTTATAAAATTAATTCAAATACCCCAAAGGCTAACAAGAAAAAAAATATTACAATACATAGGTGGTAAAATAAAGGGATTTGCATGTGAGTGCTGCAGGGTGTCGTGCATTATCAGCAAATAAACCGTGTCCGTTGCGAGGACCGTGGGTTGGCCAGACACACCTTGCTGTAGATGCTCTTCATTGTTAACAGGTCGAGGGACTTCAGAGAATGTCCCGTTGGTGAGATGAAGTAGAGGCACACGTGGACGCGGGAGTCCTGGTACGTGAAGGAACGTTTAATTTTCAGTTCTTCTTGAAGATAGGCCTCAAACTGAGCATCTATGTAGTCAATTATTGGTTGGTAGCTAAAAATAAACATTTAGCATAACAAATTAATAAACTGAATCTGATTTTTCAACCATCTGATAAACGGCATGCCTGCTAAACAGTTTTTTTTTTTAATTGCTGTTGTCCTTTGTTTTGGTACACGGTCTCACTATACAGCTTGGAATCATAGTGATCCTCCTGTCTCAGCACCCCCAGCACTGGAATTACAGGTGTGGCCACCAATCCTGGTTTCAGTGGCTGGCACATGGCACCTGAGGTTCTGGGCCAGCACGGCATGCAGTACTAGGGATTGAACTTATGTTCAGGCAGGCATTTAGACCTCCAAGCTATCTCTCCCCCCTGAAGTTTTTCATATGGATAACAATTGTGTATTACGGGTCCACCCAAAGATAATTCTAGACCGCAGGCATAACTTAGTGGTGCAGCGCTCAGTAGCAGAAGGCAGGGCATGTTCAAGGTTTGGAGTTCAATCCCCAGCACCAAAAAAGAAAACAGCAGCAATTCCAAAGCAGGGGGGCTGATGAGATAGCTCTGTGGCACAAATCCCTGCCTGGCAAGGCAAGTGCAAGGTTGTGAGTTTGAACCCTGATCCCACTAAAAAAAAAAAAAAAAAAAAAAAAAAGAAAGAATTCCAAAGCAGGCACAGGGTCCACGGCTTATGCTAGAAGATGGCACAACAATCAGGAAATGTCATGCAGTCACAATCAGAAACCAAACTTTTCATATCTATGTGTTTAACCAAAAGCAACCATGCTTTCCAGAGACCAGGTTTTATCCTGAAGGTGGAATAGTAATCCGGCATGCAGGGGAGAAGCAGGTAGAGACCGAAGCACAAGGTAATGTGAGATGTGATAGAAATGTTTTATATTATGAGTAAAATGTGCTTTAAAAAAAAAACTGTACTTTTATGCCACCGAAATGCACCACAAAGAGTGAGCCTTGCTATATGTAAAATTTAAAGCAGCAATACAAATAAATAAGCTATAGTGTAGGGGCAGAGAAAGGGGAAAGGCCCAACACTTGGGGGGACCAGTAAAGTACATTTAGATGCAGTTATGAGGCAAAATAAGAGGAAATGTCTAAAACTGTATGCACCAGGTGAAAGTAAAGTAACATTTGTATCATGTTTTAAAATATCAAAAAGAGCATGGAGAGGGCCTGAGCTTGATTCCTGGTATCACAAAGAAACAAAGGACTATGGGAGAAATAGAAAGTGGAATTAAACTAGAGAAAGATCTATTTAAATAAATAAGATAACTGTGAGGTGGTATCTTATTGGGGAATTATCATTTCTCTTATAACTAGTAATACTGATCATCTTCCCATAGATCAGTCACAAAAGGACCATTTATACTAACGTCCCATAAAAACTATAGTGCATACGTATTTTTTTTTTTTTTTTTTTTTTTTGTCTTTTTGAGACAGGGTCTCACTCTGCAGTTCAGGCTGGCTTTGAGTTCACTTTTGTAGCCCAGGCTGGTCTTGAACTCGCAGCGATCCTCCTGCCTCAGCCTCCCAAGTGCTGGGATTACAGGCGTGCGCCACCATGCCCGGGTAGAGTGTATAGGTATTTAAGTGCTGGGTCATTATGCCAAAAATTGCAAAATATTACTAAAAAGAGATTTTATTTTTTCTTTTAATTTTTAAATGTATTTTTACAACAGAGTCTTGCTACACAGATCGGGTAGTGGTCCTCCTGTTTCCAGCCTCCCAAGCAGTGGGACTACAGGCACACACCACCACAACTGGTCTCAATCACATCTCAGTGTGTCCTGGGGCAGGACTGGCACAGCACACGGGGATCGAACCCCAGCCACTGTGCTCTGCCTAAGCAGGCGCTTTAGTCCGCTGAGCTATCTGGCCAGCCCTTACACTTCCATATTTTAAGACATTCTATGGTCGAGACTGTGCTGTGTGGGAGAAATGATGGACAAATGATTCCGTGAAACACAATAGATCCCAAGAGATGCATAGACATGTAATCAACACGGCTTCCTGGAGTAATGCTCCTGTGGGTACCCTGGATTACAGGAACTACTGGACATTCATGTGCAGAAATTGAATATTGCCATCATGACTGATATCTTATATAAAATAACTCAAAATAGATTATATTTATAACATAATTTTTGGTTTTGTTTTATCTTTTTTGGACAGAGTCTCATTATGCAGTTCAGGCTGGCCTTGAGCTCACTTTATAGCCCAGGATGGTCTTAAACTCTCAAAGGTCCTCCTGCCTCAGTCTCCTGAGTGCTGGAACTGCAAGTGTGTGCCACCATGCCCAGCTTTAAAACATAAAATTCTAAAATTCCCAGGATAGAAAAAATAAAGTGTGCATTCTTGGGTGTAGCAGTGAGTGTCCCACTATGGATCAGGATCCATATTGAAAAAACAAAAAATTGAAGTTTATCAATGTTAAAAAATTTGAGCCGGGTATGGTGGCGCACGCCTGTAATCCCAGCACTTCGGAGGCTGAGACAGGAGAATTGGTGTAAGTTCGAGACCAGCCTGGGCTACAAAAGCGAGCTCAAGGCCAGCGTGAACTGCATAGCGAGACCCTGTCTCAAAAGGACAAAAAAAAATTAAAAAATTTGTTCCATAAAAATTCTGTGATGGTAGCTGGGGAGATAGCTCTGTGGCACAAGAGTCTGCCTGGCAAGTGCAAAGTCATGAGTTCGAATCCTGGTCCTGCCAAAAAAAAAAAAGAAAGAAGGAAGGAAGGAAAGAGAGAGAGAGAGAGAGAGAGACAGAGAGAGAGAGAGAGAGAGACAGAGAGAGAGAGAGAGACAGAGAGACAGAGAGAGAGAATTCTGTGATGGAAATGAAGAGACAACTCCAAACTAGGAAAAACTATGTGCAAATTAAAAATTTCACGAAGGAAATTGAAGTAGAATATAGGAACTATGGCAAAACACCACAAGAAAAGTGACAAGAGTAAAAGGAAATGGACAGAAGATCTGAAGAACATTCGACCAAACACATATGCAGCCTAACCAAACATATTAAAAGATGGTCAGCATCATTAATCATACTATAGAAATGATCCCTGAAAGTATAGCCTTAGCATCATTATCAGTGGGGAAACTGATTAAAATAAAAATGAGATAATATTATCGATATTGTGGAATTACTAACATGAACAACCTGAGCATCCCACACAGTGACAAGGATATAAAACAACAGGAGCTCCTGTCCTTTGCTGATGAGATTGTGAAATGGTATTGAGGATTTTTTTAGGGGGGTGGGGTATTGGGGATCAAACTCAGGACCTTATGCTTGCTAAGCAGACAGTTATGCCCCTAAGCTATTGCCCCAGCTGTACAGAAGATTTATTTATTTAGTTATTTGTTTGTTTATTTATTTATTTATTGTATTTTAGGGAAGGGTCTACAGGTCTCACTACTAGATTGGACTTGTAGTGATCCGCCTGTGTACAGCCTCCCAAGAGCTGGGACTACAGGCGTGCGCCACCACGCCCAGTCTCAATTGCCACCTCAGTGCACCCCTGGGGGCTGGCATGGCAGGACCACGGATTGAGCCATTGCCCCTGTGCCTGCTTGCAGGCGCTTTAATCTGCTGAGCTATTTGGTTAGCCCTAGTACAGAGGATTTAAATGATAAACTGATGCTTCTTTTCTTCCGCAGTGTCGGTAAATGGCTCATCCTCTCAGTGTGTGGTCGTAACCCTGCCCACAAGGGGCTGTTGCTCAAGTTCCTGCGTGCTAGGCAGGAAACGCTCACAACACACGATGCGCAGAACACAGGATGCGAAGGAAGAGGCCCCTTAATGTCATGGAGAACCGTGAGCCGTCTTGAAATCCTGAAGCTGAAAGTGTCAAAAGTGATAAGGAAGGGTCGGTTCCTTACCAGACAGAATGATAAGGTGATGAGGATGATGTTTGGAAACACATTCGAAAAGAGTTGAGAAATTGTGCAAAATGTTTAGATGCTGTTACGGTGGGTTTTCCTAGCACTTGGAATATTATTATTATTATTATTATTATTATTATTATTATTATTATTATTATTTTAATCATTTTATTATTGGGATAATTGAATTTCAGTGAGCAATCTAACCAGAAAACAAATGGGAGAATCATTTTTAAAAATATTTAAGAAATGACCTTAGCATAAAGCTGCCAGAGGTTGAGCAGTGGTCTCTGAGAAGGTATTTTTGCACATCCAGATCCCTGGAAACTATAAATGGGAGATATCTTGCAGGTAGGAGGAGAAGGTTGTAGATGAAATTAAGCTAAGAATCTTTTTTTTTACTTTTGGGACAGGGTCTCTCTATGTAGTTAAGGATAGTCCTGAGTTTACTGTGTAGCCCAGGCTGGCCTTGAGCTCCAGGGGATCCTCCTGCCTCAGCCTCCCCAGTGCTGGGATTACAGGACTGCGTCACCGAGCCGTTTAACTAAGAATTTTGACAGATCATCTGGGTGATCTGCAGACATCCTAGGTCTAATCGCTTGTCCTCAAAAGAGCTCACAGAGAGCAAGAGACAAGCCCAGTGACAGATCAGCGTGCAGAGTGGACATGCAGCCAGGGCAACACGTGAGGATGTGGGAAGCTAAAAGAAACAGAGGGATCAGCGCACGCCTGTAATCCCAGCACTCGGGAGGCTGGGGCAGGAGGATCACTGTGAGTTGGAGACCAGCCTGGGCTACAAAAGTGAGCTCAAGGCCAGCCTGAACTGCATAGTGAGACCCTGTCTCAAAAAGACAAAAAAAAAAAAAAAGAAAAGAAACAGAGGGATCTTTTGCCAGAAACTCCAAATCGAGTCCGAGTTTGGCTTTCTGGACTCCACAGTTGTGAAAGAATACGTCTATAGAGCTTTTGTAGCTACTGGTTATCGTGTTTGTTTTTAGTGTCTGCTGTATTTAGCCATCAGTTGATAGCAATTTGTGGTGACAAATTCAGAAAGCGAACCCAAAATGCTGCCTGCTGTGGGTCTTGCTCTACAATACAGTATATTAGATATATTTAATGTATTTATTACAGGGTTTCACCACACAGCTTGGACTCATGGTGATCCTCCTGTTTTTAGCCTCCGTAGCATGGGGATTACAGGTGTGTGCCACCATGCCTGGTCTTGGTGGCGGGTCTGGTGTGGCATGTGGTGCTGGGGATCAAACTCCATTCCATGCATTTGCCTAAGCAGGTGCTTAGTCCCCTGAGCTACCTTGCTGGCCCTACGTTGGGCACATTAATGCTAGATTGGGCACATTAATGCTAGATTGAAGCCCACATTTTAAAAAGTACTTTCTGACAAATTGATTACTAAGGTGGCACTCATTTGGTTTCTTACATTTGTTTGCTTAGTTTTCCTGAGACAGGGTCTCACTCCGCAGTTCACAGTGGCCTTGAATTCACTATGTCGCCCAGGCTGGTCTCAAACGCACAGCAATCCTCCTGCCTCAGCCTCCAAGTGCTAGGATTACAGGCATGTGCCAGGTGGTACTCATTTTATTCTTTATTATTTTTAATATTTATTTGGTACAAGGTCTCACTACACAGCTTGGACTGTAGTGATCCTCCTGTTTCAGCCACCCCAGCACTGGGGTCATGGGCCTGCACTGCCACACCAGGTTTCAGGGCCAGCACTGCACGCAGTACCGGGGATGAAACCTGTGTCCCTGCACTTAGACTGCTGAGCCATCTCCCCAGTCCCAGTACTCATCTTCTAAACATTAACAGCTATTTAATGCTATATGTCACCTGCTTTTGCGCTAGCCCTGTTTCTAATATCTGTTCCTATTATAAGTTCATTTTCATCGTTGCTATCACCTGAGCACTGTACTGGTTTCAAAGCTCCTCTTTCACCCGTGGTGTGCAAGAGAATGGTTTTCAAAAGCTTCTTTGGGGAAAGGTATTGATTTTAGAGTTTGCTGACTTCCGTGGTGCAGCTGTCCCATCCTGGCTGATTTCAAGCCAGGTCATCTGATGCTGTAGAAGGAGGAGCTGGGAAGAGGTGACCTCAATGACCTCAACGACCTCAATGACCTCTGTGAGCCGGGGGTGTCAGCCTCAGCACACACTGCCCCCGAGCCCCAGAAAATGGGGCCGCGTGCGGAAATATTTCACTCTCAAGCTAACCTGAAGGGGGAGAATCACATGCCATCATTAGCAGCCAGACATTTTTGAAGGAGCAAGAATCTGAAACTATTGCTACGATACTGTTCCGCTCCTGTCGCAGTTTAAATCTGATGCAGGACTGTCGGACCCGAGAAGTATGAAGAGTTGAAGCATATGGACAACGGGCTGCTGTTAGCTAACCCAAAACCTTCTAAGAGAAATCATGAAACTGGATATGTGAAAGTGTCATTTTCATGAGAATATTGCCTAACTGGGAAAGAACTAAAATCTGGGGCCGGTGAGATAGCTCAGTGGTCTAAAGCACCTGCTTAGGCAAGGTTAGGCAAGCTCAGGGACTGTGGTTCGATCCTCGGCACCACATGCTGCACCAGCCCCACACCCAGAGCAGGCTGAGATGGTCATAACATAAATAAATAAAGAAAAAGAAAAAGGCAGCCGGGTGTGGTGGCGCACGCCTGTAATCCCAGCACTTGGGAGGCTGAGGCAGGAGGATTGGTGCGAGTTCGAGACCAGCCTGGGCTAAAAAAGTGAGCTCAGGACCAGCCTCAACTGCATAGTGAGACCCTGTCTCAAAAAGACAAAAAAAAAAAAAAGAAAAAGAACTAAAATCTGGAAGGAGTGGTAGTGACCTTAGGAGATCTTACCATTTAGGAAAAAAGATGGGGCTGGGGATATAGCCCTGTGGCACAGCTCCTGCCTAGTAAAAGCAAGGTTCTGGATTCAATCTCGGGTACCAAAAGAACCTCTAAAGTGTAACTGATTAATATAATAAAATACTTACCTGCCTTCTTTGTTTATCTGGTCACCGTATCCCACTGTCTTCACTACGGTCAGTTTCAACTGAACATTGCCTTCCTGAAGATCGTATGTCTGAATTCTAAGCCCAACATTTGGATAGAAATGCGAGGATCTGCTGTCTTTCAAATTCGTGTTAAACAATGTGTTAATCAGAGTTGACTTTCCGATTCCAGTCTCCCCTGCAATAAACACAGATGTACCATCACAGGTGGATTGCTTGGCTTACAAGCAGCACCCAGAGCCAGTGCTGGGGCTTCAAGGGCCCCACCGGTTTTGATAAGGTCAAATTTATAGAAGCAAAGAGTACATAGCAGGACTGTTAGAAGCTGGTGGAGGGAATAGAGTTACTGATAGAAAGACACAAGAAGGAGGAATAGGTTTTGAGGTCTGTTGTTTAGCGGGGTGACTACAGTTAACAATGTGTTGTAAATCTCAAAAAATAAAAAAATAAAAAAAACTACAGACACATTTCAAATGTATAATAAAAAAACATAGGCAAAAGAAATGACTGCATTAATTAGCTTGATTTATATAGTATATTCCATAAATGTGTATAGTTGTAATTTGTTAACTGGAAATATTAATCTCAAGTAATCCTGAATACTTCAAAGCTTTGGTAGTCCTAAAAATATATACGTTAGTCATGACTTGGTTACTAAGATAGCACAGAAGGCTGGGGAGATAGCTCAGTGGCATAAGCACCTGCCTGGCAAGTGCAAGGTCCCATGTTTGATCCCTGGTACTGGAAACAAAACAGTAATAAAGAACTCAGGAAGAAAATACACACTAAGCTATGTCAGCTTTTGAAAAACACAAATTTAAATTTACAGATGAAATAACATGGCTAAAAAGAGACCAATAGGAACATTAAGAAAATTGCCTTAAATGTATCAATATCAGACTTTGTTAGTGGAAACGAGCACAAGCCCAGTGCGGTGCTTGGGACTCACCCACACAGAGAATATTAAACGAGAATCCTTGCTGAATGGACTTGCTCACCAGTTGGGAGGGCAAACATTCAAAACCAAAGTGGCCGAGAGTGGTTAAGCAACGGATATTTTCTTTTTGCTTAAAGAAAAGAAAAATAAAAAGGATTTAGTTAGAAAAACCACTGAGTCATTTGAATAGACGATACGAGGTGACCCAAAAGAGTTTTTCATCGTATCTATCTATCTTGGACCTATTCAAGGTGGGGGAGATAGAACCTCGTGAGAGGTTCCATCCCCAGAACCACATGCTGTGCTGTCCCTGCCCTAGGGCACGCTGAGACCCCGTACAAAATACATTAAGAAAAAGCAAATAAATGTGTGCGAATAAAAGTCTGAGTGTAAATACAGTGCACAGGTGTTGCAAGCACTGTCACAAGCACTCTTGAACTATCTCTAATCATACCCAAAGAGGATGCGTTTCTAAACTTGAAAGCAAGGAAGGGCTGGCTCAGTGGACTAAGTGCCTGCTTTGGCAAGTGCAGGGACCAGGATTCGATCCCAGATCCTCATGCCATGCTGGGCCCCCCCTCTGGGGCACATTGAGCCAGTGACCGAGTCCAGGTGTGGTGGCACATGCCTGTAATCCCAGAACTGGGGAGGGTGAAAACAGGAGGATCACTACGAGTCCAAGCTGCGCCATGAGGCCCTGTAACCTGTACCAAAAAATAAAAATAAAAATAAAAACAAACAAACAAACAAACAAACAAAACAGACAAACTTGAAAACTAGGAAACCCCACAACAAAGCCCGCAGCATTATTTGAAAGTAATAAATTATTTTTCCATAAGCAAGGAAAAATTTAACATCATTTCATTCTTTTGGTAGTGTGTTAATATATTAAGAAAATTCAGCTCGGCAGCATAAGCGCTTACCTGGCAAATGTAAGGTCCTGAGTTAGTATGATACCAGGTACTGGTTTAATACATATGCATATGGGTGAAGTAACTAAAGCAATTTACATTTTAAATGCAAGCAAGTATCTATCTTTCTTTCTTTCTTTCTTTCTTTCTTTCTCTCTCTCTCTCTCTCTCTCTCTCTCTCTCTCTCTCTCTCTCTCGTACAGGAAGGGTCTCACTGCTGACTCACAGCTTGTACCTCCCAAGTGCTGGAGTTATAGGCGCGCGCCACCACGCCAAGACTCTATCGCCGGCTCAGCGAGCTTGAGAGCGTGGCCGGCGGGGCCAGGAACTGAACCCTGGCCCCAGAGCTTCTGTAAGCAAGCGCTTAATCTGCTGAGCTATGCCACCGGCCCTCATTCCTATCCTTTCTATGGAAAATAAAACAGTAAGAGGGGCCGCCGATGATGGTTAAGAGGCAGGCAGAATTTCCCAGCTTCCCTGTGACTTGGAATTAAGCCACCAGAAGCAAAGCCGCTTAACCTGGATGGCGCATAATGTATGATGACCTACCCTGCATAGACAGACTCGGGAAGACCCGGAGATTCAGGTTAGCTACACATTGGGCTAGAAGTGTGTCGGCTCGGAGCCCACAACAGGGCACACAGTGGAACACAACAGAGGAGAAAAAGGAGATGCGGAGGGAGAAAAGAGGCATCGTGGGCAAAGACTGGCACTGAAACAGCCAGAGCAGAAAGGCGGATGCTTAGCTCATCTGGGAGCTGCACAGCACGCTGATACGCTGGTGCAGAAAGGGACCGCAAGATGCCCACTGCGCATGCGCGCCCGCATAGTCCTAGTTTCCAACCTGGGGCACGTTTTAGTTTCCATAGTGCTGAGACAAAACACCCAACAGAGGCACAAAGGTTTATTCAGCTCACGGTTTGGAGAGGGTTCACTCCCTAACTGGCTGGCTCCAAGCCAGGGTGGCATGACAGACCTTGTAGAACACGAACAGTTCATGGTGGGTAGACCATGGGTAGTCAAGCAAGCAAGGGGGCAATCCCTGCTCTGTCCCTTATAACTGATGCAGTCTACTCAGGGTTGGTGGCGGTCACGCCCTTAGTCCTATTGCCCAAAGCCTAGCGTTACATCATGAATCAACTCCAGCTTCACACCATGTAGATCAAGTCACCTCTGCAAAAAAAACCCCTGTGACCCCACGAGGCTCTGGGAGGACATTTAGACACAAGCCAGGACAGGGTGGGAAGGACGGAGGACTTCCTTTCTACCTGGCATTTCCAAACATGGGGCTTGGCCCAACTCTCAGGGACCTGGCCCTCCACAGGGAGAAACCCCTCAGGAGCTCTCCTGGCTCCAAAAGGTGGACGGGGCCTACTTTCCCAGAGAAGATGACCTTTGATAGTTTTGAAGGATCTAAATCATGCATCCCTGCAGACACTGATAAAGATGAAGAATCTGTAGAAATGTTTCATGGATTAAAATCTATTGCTAGAAGAAAAATCTATTGCTAACTATCCAGGCAGCAGTGCTATTTCAGCATCAACTCTGGCATGTACAGGTTTGTGGGCTGCTTTAGATGGAAGCCACTAGAAATGATCCCCAAACTATAGACTCATCAACAGATTTTATTTATTTATTTATTTATTTATTTATTGTATTTTAGGGAAGGGCCTACAGGGTGTTCAGGGTCTCACTACTAGATCAGACTCATAGTGATCTACCTGTTTACAGCCTCCCAAGAGCTGAGATTACAGGTGTGTACTACCACGCCCAGTCTCTGTGGCCATCTCAGTGTGCCCTGGGAGCGGAGCCAGCATGGCAAGCCTGAGGATTGAACCTCCGTCCCTGGACCTGCTTGCAGGTGCTTTAATCCGCTGAGCTATTTGGCTGGCCCAACAGATTTTATTTTGAAAACAATGTTTCGCAGTCTACAGATCCTAATGTCCAAAATGGACAATACAAATTGAAAACTACCTGAAAATCAGAAATCGTTTGCTTTTCACAGACTGTCAGACTCAAGCAGACTTGAGAACTGGACTGGCTTGTAGACCATCAAGCACCTAGAGTCATTTCAGAGCTATGTATAGTTCGGGCTTCTCATGATTTAAAGAGAAGAGTAAAGAACAGATGGTAGGAATCAGGGAGACAGAACTTTTGCAAATGGGAAAAGGATCTAGAGGTGGAAGGAGGGGAAAGTAAGGAGGAAGGGGAAAGCAAAGTAAGAAGAATTAATTAAAATGTGTTATGTGCACAAATCAAATCCCCATGACAAATGCAATCACTATGTACTGTGACTATACGCTAATAAAAAAAATTTAAGTCAATTCATAATGAGCCAGAGAAAGCGCTGTGTGAGCCCCAGGGAGTTAGGGAATGCTGCATAGTTAGCAATGACCACATGCAGTGCTTCTCTCGTGGTGGAAAACTGACCAGCTGGGACCTTGTGATCATGGGGTGACACTTTCCCACTTTGTTTGGGGCTGGAAGATTAATGTTTGAAGTGAGTTTAGTGCTGTGAGTGGTGATAAGAACTTCCCAAGTCCAACAGTCCCTCCAAGAAATCCAGCCACCCAGTTAGAAGCAGCCACTTTGGGAAGCTGGGTCATACACTGTAGGTGAAGAGGACACAACCAAGTGCTTTCACTGGCAGGAGGAATGACCAATGGGAACCCTGGTGAAGCCCCCAGGGAAAACACTCTAGGTGGCACCCAGCGTAAGCATCTGTCGGCTGAGACACGGCTGGACAATATATAAACAACATTCACTTCACCCACTCACTTGGGGAGTCTCCGATAAGGACTGCTGCAAAAACACCACCGCTAACTAAAAGAGTTGGTGACAGAATTTTCCAGAATCTCATGGAATATGCAGCTATCTGAGTGGGTGTCAGTTTGAGGAAATTTAAGAAAATAAGAGGGGAAAAACTTCAACTTCACACATCTGGGAGTGACCAGATGTGAGGCCCTGGTTGGTGACCAAGTGAGTGCTGGCTCGGAAAGACAGAATAAATGGGCCAAGTCAGACGTCACTACAGAGGGAGACTCACAGGGAAAGGCAGCCGTGGCGCCTGTCAACCTGCCGGGTGGAAACACTGGTGTGATTCTTATTTGTCATCTGGTCACTTGTAAACTTGATAGTTTGATATAATGAGTATAAAAGTTAACTGCCAAACCTACACCTGTACCATGGAGAGCAATTTTACTGCATCAGTATATAAAATGCAGAGTTTTATTTGAAAGGTGCACTTAACTGTATCTTCACAGGCAGATGTTTGTGTGGACACAGCCGTTGGTTCTTCTGCCCTGTCAGGCTTAAAGAGCTGAAACGGAGAGGAAAAAACATTTTTCAAATTTACTTAGCAAAGTGATATTCTGAACATATAACTATTCACTGACCCTACTGCTCTATTTTAGGTTATACTTATCTGCCTACACAGGCTATTACATAATAAATAATGCATAATACTCAACATGTAGACTGGTACATCCAAACACACAAAAAACATTCTAAGAAAACTCCCATTTGAGATCAAAAAGATCAAGATCATTCTTGTTAAAGGATGCTCAGGTATGAGAAAAGGAAATAGAGAATTTGACTTTAATTAATTAATTAATTTATTTATTTATTTATTTATGTTGGGACTGGGGTTTCAACTCATGACCTTGCACGTGCCAGGCAGGCACTTGTGCCGTAGAGCTATCTCCCCAGCCCCTAAGAATTTGACTTTAAAATGAGATGAAAACAAGGATGAAGACACTCAAAATTAATTTTCCAGACTCATTCTCCTGGCAAGACTGGAATGCTGGAGTACAACCCTAGAAGGAGAATTGGGAAAGTGGAGTGCATGAAGCCCCTCAGGAAGGGAACTAAAATAATGATTCTTGCGTAGGAAGTGCCTATGTTACACAGGTAACTACATACCATACCTTATTTGCACTTAAAGTAGCTCTGATGTATCATATTTACATTGCTGCACACCCAGGGAAAACATCACTCTCAGAAAGATTAAGTGACTTACTTGCTCAGAGTTCCAGCTACACAGCCGGTACAGCTCTGAAGGCTCCAACGCCTGCATTCTTCTTCCTGCGTGCAAACCTGTACTGAATTACCGTTCACAGTGTTTGCGACAGTCGGGGACGAGGGAGGAGAGGCTCAAAGACACCTCGTGCTGATTCCCAAGCAGAACTCTCCCAGAAGGTCATGCTACCCTACTTTCGAGAGCAGCACAAAGATACTAAGAAGCTGAATCACATTTTTAGAGGAAACATTTTGTATAAATAAAGCAAAAAGGGAAACAAACTGGCCCTGATCCGTGATCCCTTTACCTGAGCTATCCTAAAGATTCCTCCCCCTTTAGTACACCTCTGATGCAGCAACCTCTGATGCAGACGGCGTTCTGTTCCACTGTATGGCTTGCTGTTTTCTAGGACCTGCGACATTTCTGTATTCATCTAGCAGCAATTTAATGTTGGGCATTGCGATGATTTCCAGGCACCCACTGCACTCCACAACAAGCATTTTAAACCCTGGAAGAGAGGCCACTTCCTCACAGCCTCAGTTTATCCTCGCTCATAAGTGGTAGGAACTGCAGATCGAGGACTTCCGTTCTCCCTGTTGCTGATGTGGTTTTGGCAAGTCTACTAAACACTGAAAACTACAGCTACGAAATAGCTTGCACTCAAAGGCCCGATCACTAATGGATTAAACAGCAGAAGTGTCTCTCCCTCACATTAAGTCTACAGCCTAAGTTCCTTTTTTTTTTTTTTT
>PVJA010029247.1:0-26835 GCA_004027025.1 Myocastor coypus | reverse complement strand
AGGACAATATGCAATGTGTCAACTTTTAAAATAAGAAAGGGGAAAAGAAAAAAAAAAGTAATGTTGATTGAATGTGTGAATGTTTAATTGTTTGATCAATCTTATATACCTATATGTATTAATCTAAACTGATCTGATGATGAAAATATGTAATATAACCATTGTTAAATTTATACAATAAAAATATTAAATAAAAAAATAAAAATAAAAAAAGAATCTATGTAATTACAATGTGGCATGAGCAATTTTAATCTCATACCATCCACATTCTCAAACATACTGTCTATCAAAATATCCACCCACCAGTTGAGTTTTTATGAAGAGAATCCAAGATATCATCCTTTCTCCTTTTGTGTGCAAATATTACAGTTTATACTTTGAACTTTGGTTTTACTACTTCATTTTCCCCTCAGGATCCATTTTTATGAATATTTGGAATAATTAGGATAGAAATGTTTAAGTGCAACATTTATTCAGTGTCTTTTAAAATAAATAATTTTTAATGGACCATATGAAAATATTTTTACTAATAAAGTTATGAAGCTTTTTTCACCATTTTACATGTCCAAAATTAGGGTGCATTTCATGAAGGAGGGCAAGTAGTATTTAGCTAAGGTGTTATTTGTCCTTCTTCGTGACACAAAATCTAGGTATTTCATAGGGGATGGTGTCTTAGAAATGAAGGAAAATAATTGGAAGATAGGAACACACACATGCTATGCACTTTAGGTTGCTTTTTGCTGCTTATTATATGTGTTCCTATACATATCAATTTGAATAATAAAACAAAAAACAAATTTAAAGTAAATTGAGTGATTCCTGGCAGTATAAAATTTTAAACACTCAGTCTGGCAAAGCAATAAAACTGTATTGATATGTTAAATCAACAAATGCCTAATGTGGAATATGATATTTGAAATTCTCAAGACAAAGTTATCTTTCCCTTAATAACATTTCCATAGTCAGATATTTCTTTTCTTCATCATCACTATCATCTCTATTCATCAGCAGAGCTTTCAGATGCTTTTTAAATCCAAGTGACAGAAATCACCTGGTGTAATGGATGTAACCAGAGTGGGAAGTGGGGATGGGAGGTGGCCCCAAGAGGGTGGCACTTGTGCAACGCACACAGATGGAAACAATACACATATTTATGTCTGTGCTATTTCTGTGATACCTCATTTGCCAGCCAAATGCATCTTTTGGATATGTTAAAACTTCCCAGTAGAGAACATTTAAATTTTGATGTGAAGTGAGACCTGAAACTGACATGTGACTGAAGGTACTCAGCAGGGGGTTCCCAAGCCTCATTCTCCTTATATTACAAAAGCAGCAGTTTAAGAGCTTGCTAGAGATATAAGAGAAAATGGGAACAGGGATTTTGAGGTTTTTGTTCAGGGCTAATTATCCAGAACCCGGATAATTACAGTCAGTGCTCAGTATACATTAAGTAGACAAATGAATAAGTGGATGAATTTTAACTTCCTATCTCTGGGACAAATGCAGTGAAGGAGGGAACTTACTTCCAGTAAAAGTAGATGATCTAAGAATGTTCACCAAACACTGTGTGGACTGAACAAATGGTTCCTATACAAGTGGTTCGCCACATTTTAAATATACACAGCTTCTACTGTGGTTAATAATAAAGTTTAAAAATCATGAATTTAATATTATTGCACTTTGTGAAATTCCTTAACAGTAAGAGCAAACATTGCATGGCACTTAGTTTGACATATACTCTAAGCACTTCATGTGTTAGCCAATTTCAGCTTTACAACTCTCTACTATAAATATATTAACCCTTCTTTGCATGTGAGGTCACTGAGGTAACATTAGGTGAAGAGATGGAGCGAACATTCAAAGCCAACCAAATTGGCCACAGTATTCTCTCAACCTCAGTGATATATGGATGTTACCAAGATGTCCCCTTGCTAGCTCAGGGCTGTGACTAGTAGAATAAAGTCATATTTAAGAATATCTCCAGCCTTTAAATGCTGTGTTTCTGTTAGCAAGTTCTACTCAACGTATTGGCCACATAAAAACAATGGTATAAAATGAATTCAGAGAAACACAGACCATTCCTCCCAAGATCCATAGAGGTGACTTAAAAATTTCCCTGCTTGGGGCCCAGCGGGATGGCTCAGTGGTCTAAAGCCCCTGCTTGGGAAAGCTTGGGTGGCTTCAGGGACCGCGGTTCGATCCCCGGCACCACATGCTGCGCCAGCCCTGCCCTTGGGGTGGGCTGAGCCAGCCATAAAAATGAGTGAATAAACAAAGGTTCTGAAACAAGAATAAAAATTAAAAAAAAAAAATTTCCCTGCTTTTAGAGATTAGAAAGCCATGCTATGTCTTTCCAAGAAATTTGGTCTTAAATCTCAGGGTCAAAAGAATGTATCAGCTTTACAGTGTGGCCCCATCTTACTTCAGCAGCAACCTCTCCCCTTTGGGGTACTTCAGAAGTGGGCTTCAGAGCCTATCAACACATTCTTCCCAGCAGCTTGTATTGAACCAGTGAAGGGACACTCATCTATGAGATTCCCTCTTGGGACTCTCATTAACCAAAGTTATGAAACCCAGGAGACTTCTGGAGAACCAGAGCTTGGAATTAATCTTATTTTAGTTCCATGTTTTGCTTTACTCTCATTTCAAATGAGTGCTTTTTCAGTGGCTGCCTCTATAAGCCAGAAAGCTTAAATAACAATAGTTAGCCTCATTATGAAAAGAAAGATAGGCAAATCAAAATAAAGAAGTACTTTTTCCTGTAAGAGAAAAATATACCATGGGGTTATTTATTCCATTGTTAGGAATAATTCTATCAGATACTGCCTTTCCATTAAAATTTCAAGGACCTGACAGGGAAGAGGGCTGGTGAAATAAAACATTGCTTTCATTTAGCTGCTGCTCAAAAGACATAACTCAAATGGTCTTATTTCTTGCTAACAGGTATAAAGGGTAACTACTAATTCTTGACCATAGCAAGGTTGAGTAGCTCTATGCTATTTTTCCTTACTTTGTGTCCTAAACTTGATACTTCATTCATATTTTGTAGCACTGGATCAAGAAATAGATATAGATATATTGCACTCCTTAAGAATATAAAAAATGGCATTGATATCTCTGTGAAAATTTACATAAGTTGCACAGAGTGTCAAAGGGGCCAAGTGTTCTTCAATGCCAGTCCCAACAAATAAGGGAGCATTAGGTAAAACATGAGCAAAAACTTCCTCTAGATTGCAAAGAGGACTTCATCTTTGAGGAATCTGTGTTCTGTCTTTGGTGCTTCCTCGACAGCTTCCTCCACTTGAAATTTTGGCTTCACTAACAAAGATTACACTTCTCCCTCTTCCTGCCTTATTCTTATCATTGTGACTTTCATATCTTTTTGGTCAGAAGAGTATAGTGAGAGCTAATACTTTTTCAAGGGTAGTGTTTTGGTTACTTCGCTCTCAGTGCTGAGACGAAATATCCCACACCCAAAATTAAGGAAGGAAAGTTTTACATAGCTGTGAGTTTATGGAGGTTCCAATGTGTAATCAGCTGGCGTCAAGGCAGGGTGGCACAGCACAGGGCAACAGTTCAAAGCAGCAGAACACATCCCGAGCACAAGGTAGGGGTGAAAGGCTCTTTTCTTCCCTTGTATTATAAACAGGCTACCACTACCTAGGGTGAATGTAGCCCCCACATCATGTCCCTGCTTTTCTCGTGCACAGGACGCGCATTTTTACAAAGGAAGGACCCAGACCTCATTCTGAGTTATTTAGTTGAACTCATGTTGACATAATGTACCAACATGGACTAGATCAAGACAAGAACAAAAGATAGCCAGGACTGAAACTAAGGCCAGTCAGTTTTCTTCAAGGTTATGAGGAAACATAAGTTTTATCACATATAACAATTTGTCAGTGTTTCAAAGGGAATTCTCACAAAAGACAATGAAATTCCATACACAGAGCAAACTCCAAATGAATGTGGAACTCCTGCTATTTATCCATTTATTCTGCTGTTTACCCATTCTTGTGAAACCAAAACTCCAACAGACATAAAAACACACTGAATAGATCCAGTGCTAAGTCCTTACACAGTACTATACTGAATGTGACTACAGAACACAGAAAGGAAACATAATGAAAAGGGTTTCCCAGGGCAGTTTTACTTGGAGGAAGTCAGTGTATTGGAAAGGTAGAATGGAGGGTGAAGTTACATCCTAATTCAACCAGTCATTTCTCCACTCAGGCCCTCAGTGTCAGCTGGAAAAGAGCTGAATTGAACCCAGGGTCTTCACACTGAGCTGTATCTCCAGCCTTCTTCTTCTCCTTCTCCTTCTCCTTCTCCTTCTCCTTCTCCTTCTTCTTCTAGACAGGGTTTTCATTAATTTGCTAACTTCAAATCTTCCTGCCTCATGGATTGGTGCAAGTACAAGACCAGCCTGGGCTACAAAAGAGCTCAAGACCAGCCTAAATTGCATAGCGAGACCCTGTCTCAAAAAGACAAAAAAAAAAAAAAAATCTTCCTGCTTCAGCCTTCTACAGCTGGAATTTCAGTGGCTCAAAATACTACTTTTTGTACTGTCCAAATCCCATGCTTTCTTTTTTGTAGAGAAAACATTTAGACTCCTCCCTTCCTGTTGTAAGTTACCAAGTTCTTTTCACAAGGTTGAGGTTGGGCTTTGTCGTTACTCTTGTTGGAATTTCAGTGGCTCAAAATACCAATTTTTGTACTGCCCAAATCCCATGCTTTTTTTCTATAGAGAAAGCATTTAGACTCCTCCTTTCCTGTTATAAGTTGCCAAGTTCTTTTCACAAGGTTGAGGTTGGGCTTTGTCAGCACTCTTGTTGGAGGTGGTGTAGGTACTGCAGCCCTACAGCTGAGCAAGGAAAACAGAAGCTGACCTTTTCTTTCAATGAAGTTTGGAATTAGGACCTCTGTTTTCCCAACTAGAAAAAGCTTTAAAATCTGTGAAGTCCGGGTGAGATTTGAAAGAGCTTGCCTGACAGATGTCCTTCTTCATGATCACCTGACCACATCCTGAGTTAAAAAAGTGAGGAGTGGGGGAATGAGAGGGTCAGAGGGAGTGCTATAGAACTTCAGCACTATAGAAAAGCATAAAACAAGACTAAAAGATATTTATAATCACACTCCTCTTTAGATAACCTCTGTGAATAATCTGTATATTTCTTTTCAGTTCTTTTTCTAGGATTTGACATAATCGATCTCAAATTCAACATAATTGGTATTGATTTTTAGTAGCTATGTGAATGACAAGGATTTTTCCCCGTATTTTAAAAATTCATAAAAACTGCATCATTGGTTGAACACTTTAATGTATGTGTAAAATATAATAAATATATTCTAGCAGCTAAACGTATAGGGTTTTTGTTTTTTTTTTCAGCATTTCTAGTTTTTAAATGCTGCTATCAGTGTTTTCCTCATAAGCATCTTGGATCCCTTACCTAAAATAGTTCTAAGATTTCTGTCCTGGAAAGCCATATTGCCTGATAATTGAAAACTAGTTGCTAGAAAGATTTCATCCATAGTGAATGGCAATAAGCTTCTCATTTCTTTCTCATCACCACTGATTGGATATTTCTGAGTTCATAGATTTTAACTTGTATGATTAGCTACTGATATTAAGACTAGACTTTTTATAGACTAGACTCCCCAATTAGCATTTTATATTTCCTTTTTGGGGAAAATTTTGTCTCCTTACCCAATTAAGTAATGGGGAGTGGTAATTTTTTAATTAGATTATATATACCTCAAAAAAGCCTTTTAAGTCTTTGCAATGTTGTCTTTTGAGGCAGCTAAAAGGAAGTGTAAATCATGGCGCTCTCTACTGCCATCAATTTTGCTTTGCTGTTTGCTGAGAAGGTAGCTAAAAGTCTATGGGAAACATCTGATAGAAGGAGAAGTTTTTCTCACTAGAAATAGAACACAAAATCTTTAAGACTAGGCAGTCCATCTTCTTTACTTATGTTTTCAATAAAGGCTAACCCAGTTCTAGGATGAATTAATGTACACAATACAAAATTGACTCATATGCTTGCAAAAAGGAGTATGAAGCTACAACAAAGATCCTTGATTCATCAAGTCACAGAGCAAATTAGGGAATCCTGTTCCCTTGACCAACTGCATATTTCAATGGTCTTCCAAGCTCTTCTGGAAAGGCTGTTTAGGGAAAGAATATTAATACCCTCAAGTAGTATTTTTCCAAATTTCTTGTGATCTTTCTATCACAAACTTTTCAAAATGAAGCAAATAGTCACTTCATTGTTGAACATACCATAAAGTTTTTACAGATCATCAGATACTCAAAAATGTAATCATTTTGCTTTAAAAATAATACTTTAATTGAGGTAGTTGTGTGCCTATTAAAATATAACCAAAACTTCCTTTCTTGTTGGAATGCTATATCTGCTTTCTCCCACCTGGTCTCTTTTGCTTACCTCTTCATACATATGCTCCATAGTTGCATCCATGCCACAGTTTTTAGGCCTGACCAACATTTGGTGTATGTTAGAACCTGCCTAACCATTGTTCTTCCATTTCCTCTGACCAGTTCAGAAACTCTGTTTTTCACGTTGAATCACTGGGAAAGTAATTTTCTTCTCAGTGTTTCCAAAAGCCAACCACAAGATGAAAGTCATCATTATCTCTTTCTTGCTGAGAGCCTTAACATAACAATCTAGTCTCCAATTTGGATCGCTCTATTTCAATAGATCCAAACTGTCACTCTAACTGGCATTTGAGATATGCTCTCTGCATTCTGTGGAGTCAATGCTCATTATTAGTGCCACTAACTATAAGGTCTTACTTGTAGCCTTTCTGGCAGAAAAGCAACAAACAAGAATTCCAGATGAAGTATAAGACTCATAGATGTTTTTACAAGTTATTTAATATTTATCTGAAATTTAACCTAAAATGAAAGCCCTATATTTTTCTTTGCTATATTTTTGCAAACTTATCAAGGAATCAGCCTCATCAAAAATTTAAAGCACAGGACCAGTGAGATAACTCAGAAAACTAAGCACCTGCTTTGGCAACCACAGGGACCAGGGTTCAATTCCTGGTCCTGCCTGCTTGCCAGCTCCAGCCCCAGGATGGGCTGAGCCTATGATTGGGTCCAGGCATGGTGGCACATGGCTGCAATCCTAGCACTGGGAAGACTGAAAACAGGAGTATCACTATGAGTCCTAGCTGCGTAGTAAGACCCTGTACCAAATACATAAATTAAAAAAAAAAAAAAAAAAAGAATGTAAAGCACAAATGAACAAGTTATTTAGTGTTTTATCTCCCTGACAGGGGAATGAGAAGCACAATCCAATGGTAAGCTACCAAACAAGATCATCAGCTGTCAGGACTAGCAAGTGATGGCAGAAGGCAAATGGATCAGGTCAATAATAATATTTAGGATCTTTTTCATTGGATTGGAATTCAAGTCTGTGCAAAGGCAGCAGTGGAGTCTCTCGTGGATCGGCATGGGCCCGGCATGGGCAACAACTTGCTTCCATTTGTCTGTGCTTAAAGCCTCTGCTTCTGCTGTATCTCTCCTTTCAAATACACTCTTGTCAGTTTGTCAGTGGGTTAGCAGCAACAGTAGTCAGTCCTTTATTTCTGGGACCAAATATCTGAGACAATTTAAAGAAGAAATGATTTGTTTTGGCCCACAGTTTCAGAGGTTTCCAAAGTACAAGGCTCCAAGGAACAAACATCATGCTGTCAGAACATGGCAAAGGGAAGTTGCTCAGTTCGTGGCAGCCAGGGGCAAGAGAATTGGGAGAGAAACAAAAGAAAGGCCTGCACTTCGAAGGCATGCCCCCAGTGACCCTCGCACCCTGGGGGCCAGCTCCCCACAGCACAGCCAGCTAAGAAACCATCAATGAGTAATGCTGGGGCCTCAAAACCCACACACCCTCATTCCCCCAAGGCCAGGCATCCAGTATGGAGAAAGAAATACACACAAATAAATGCATGACCAATGCTGGTGCTTGGCAAAAGTACTGAATAGAAGGTAAGAGCCCAAAGAGGAAGCAGCCACGCCTATGTAAAGAGACCAACTGTGGGATGGGCTAGAGATAGAGAAGAGACTAAGATGTCTTGATGTGGAAGCACTGTAATGGTTTATAATGTTGCAGTTCAGTACAGATTTACAAGTCATTAAGTTTTCACTAATATATTAGTCTCTTGGACTGTTATATTACAACTGGATATGAAAATATATCATTAACTCACTATAATAATTGTATTTCTCTTCCAAAAAAAACTACTCATTTTTTTAGCTCTGATTAACCAGAAGTTTAGTACATACAATTCAAAGGGAACGTTAGTTGTTATGTATGCTCATCTATACACAACAACATTCATATCTGAGTTAATGCCTCACTAATTATTACATTCTGAATATTTTAAAAAATTTAACATTAGATTGTTCATCCCACTTGAGTCATTTAAAAGGAAGGATTCCTGTTCTTCTATTTCTTTTCTTTTTCTTTTCTCTCTCTCTCTCTCTCTCTCTCTTTTTTTTTTTTTTTTTTTTTTTTTTTTTTTTTTTTTTTTTTTTTTTTTTTTTTTTTTTTTTTTTTTTTTTTTTTTTTTTTTTTTTTTTTTTTTTTTTTTTTTTTTTTTTTTTTTTTTTTTTTTTTTTTTTTTTGTTTTTGTTTTTGTTTTTGTTTTATTTAGTAAGGGTGTTCAGGGTCTACAGGATCTCATTATGTAAATGGGACTCTTAGTGATCTGCCTGTAATCAGCTTCCCAAAGAGCACTGCACACTGAGGATCAAACCCAGCTGCTATGCTCTGCCTAAGCAGACACTTTAATCTGCTGAGTTATTTGGCCAGCCCTTAACTTGTATTTCTAAAGCACTCAGGATTATAGAATACCAAGGGGCTGAGGAGATAGCTCCGAGGCACAAGTGCCTGCTGGGCAAGTGCAAGGTCATGAGTTCGAACCCTGGTCCCACCAAAAAAAAAAAGGATTATAGAATACCAGCAATCATTTTGTGTACCTAGTTCTTGGCATTTCTTCAGGGGACAAGAGGCAAGGCAAGCTGCTCCTTTTGCAAAGAGAAATGAATCATGCTATGGGGCACGGCTGATCAAAGACCCTAAGACTAGGCAATGGGGAGAGAAAACAAGAGCAACAGAGACTGCAGACTGCATATTATTCTTTCTGTCAAATATTTCTTCCATCTACTCTACTACAGAAGACTTAGTAAAACTCAGGTATATTTCCAAAAACTTTCCCTTTTTCATTAACCCAAGATAAAATCATATAATAACCTAATAACTTTTGTTCCAATAGTACACACAAATTTATTTGTTATTAGATTTTTTGAGTTATGATGCACATTCCCGAGCACTGACTTCTTAATGTTCCCAATTTTTTGTCCAACTCCAACGTTATTAAGCCATCATTCATCTCTAATTGCAATGGGCCTTTACTGTCCTCATGATGGAACACTCTCCATTCTGTACTTCCCCAGGCCCTAGCAAGCATAGCTATAGGTTGTCTCTATTGGTCTGTCTATTCTAACGTTTCATATACGACGGATGGAATCATACAATGTGCAGCCTTTTCTGGCTGGCTTCTTTAACATTGCATAGTGTTTTCAAGTTCCAACGACCTTGTGGCATATAATCAGTACTTCTCAGGATTAAAACATAATTTCCTTCTGTATATACATATATATTCTTTTTTTGCTTTATCAATTTATCACCTGATGGACATTCAGATTGTTTTCACTTTTTGAGCATTATGAATATTCATGTGCATGTTTTCCACATGTATAAACAGCTTTTCATTCTTCTGCATATATACATAGAAATAGAATTAATGGTTACATAGTAATTGTATGTTTAAATTTTATTTATTTATTTGTTGATTTATGTGGTACAGGGAATTGCTACACATACTTGTAGTGTTTCTCCTGCCTCCTCTACCCCAACACTGGGATTACATGCACGCACGCCCAGTTTCAGTGGCCTGCACAGCACACCCAGGGTTCTGGGGCCAGCACAGACATGTGGTACTGAGGAATCAAACCCAGGTTCTTGTGCTTGCTAGGTAGCTTAGACTGCTGAGCTGTCTTCCCAGCCCTATATTTCAGATATAGCCAAATTGATTTTTCAAAGTGATTGCAACATTGTACATTTTCACCAGCAAGGTATAGTTATTCCAGTTTCTGTACATGTTTATTATTATTACTGTTGTTATTATTATTTTATTATTATTACTACCACCACCATTCTAGTGACTATAAATGGTTTTGATTTGGGTTTCCCTAATGATTAATGCTGTTGGACATCTCTTTGTGTGCTTGTTGGCCATTTATATATCTTTGTGAGGGTGGGACCTTTTTGAGACAGGGTCTCACTATGCAGTTGAGGCTGGTCTTGAGCTCATTTTGTAGCCTAGGCTGGTCTCAAACTCAAAATGGTTCTCCTGCCTCATCCTCCCAAGGTCTGAGATTACAGGTGTGTACCATCATGCTCAGTATTCCATTTATGTATCTTCTTTAGAGAAATATTTATTCAAATCATTCACTTATTTTGAAATAGGTATGTTGTCAGGAGTTCTTTATAAATTTTGGGTGCTCATTACTTTTCAAATTGTGGTTTGCAATTGTTTTCTCAGTTTTATTATTTACCTTTTCTAGTTTCATAATTTATCTACTTTCTTACTGGTATCCTCTGCACCAAGGAAGTTTCTAATTTTGATGAAAACCAGTTTAATCTTATGATTGTATATTGGGAGTCAAACCTAAGAAACTAGTCTAAAATACAGCCACAATATTTAGTTTTCTCTTTTTTTGATTAGGTTTATAAAGTTTTACTTTCTATATTTAGATATTTAATGCAGTTTGAGTGAATTCCTATATATGTCAAAAAAAAAACTAGCTTTGGAACTTCATTCTTTTGCATGCAGACATACAGTTGTCCTGTCACCATTTGTTGAAGATTGTGGTTCTCTTTCAAACAATTTTGATGCCATTGTAGCAAATCAGTTATAGATACATGGGTTGATTTTTAGATTTTCATCTGTATTCTACTAGTTTATATGTCTAGCTTTATATCAGTATCATATTATTTTGATTACTCTAGGTTAATAACTTTTGAATCAAGTAACTTCTTTCTTTAATTTTTTATTAATTTTAATGGAAAGAAATAGCAATGAGACAGTTTCACAACAGGTTAGTAGGATAGTGGATTTTTAGGATATCTTTTTAAATTTCTGCGAAATGAGTTCAAATTTTGATACAGATTACATTGAATCTGCATGTGAATTTCAAGCATACTGTCATTTAAACAATACTAAGCATCATAATCTATGAACATGGAATATCTATATGTACATCGTTAACTCTAGCAATGTCTAGTTTTCACTACAAATGTCTTATGTTACTTTGGTTAGATGTATACCTAAATGTTTTTTAATAATTCACCTTGTCTTAGCCAATTGAAGTATAAGCAGGACATTATTTAATGATGTGAAGCTCCTGGGACTCAGATGTTCAAAATCAAGGTGCTGGCAGGCTCAGTGTCTGCTGACATGGACACTTTGTTTCAAGACAGCTCCTCTGGAAGGGACTAACAGCGTGCTCTCACAGGGCAGAAGGCCATAAAGATTTTTAAACCCACTCTTTTTAATAAAACATACCATTCCTGGGGACAAAACACTTATAGCCTAATCACCTCCCCACAGATGCCCACCTCTTAGAACCACCTCTTTGGGAGTTATGCCCCAACACAGGAATTATGGAGAAATGGATATATTCAAGCCATAGCAGGAACCCATCTGTGGCATTACTTTTTTTGTTTTAATCTATGCAACAATAATTACTAAATTTTATTTTTACATAAGTTTTTCTTTCGTGTAAAACTCATGAATTCAACCTCCTGAGATCTCTAAAGTAACAAGCAAACAGTTTATGACACTAAAAAGGAAGTATTTATTTATTGCAGTACTAGGGATTGGACTCAGGACCTTGAATTTGCCAAGCAATCACTTATTCTACTGAGCTATCTCCCTGGCCCCAAAAAGGAAGTTTTTAAAAACTGGACTCATCTTACATTGACATGTATAACCAACTAGTAATGCCTATTGATAAATGAAAGAGAGACCAGTTGTTAGATTTTTATCTCAGTAAGAAGCAATTGAGGTTGCAAATAACTTTTATGTATTTCTGTATCAAATGACTGTGAATCAAGAAAAGAGGGAACATGAAATTTCCCTGAACAAATGTAGAAAGGAATGAAAAATACTGTGCTAAGAATAAAATTTAAGACAAACAATACTTCATAAGTGTTAATGCTCATTTTTCTTTAAAGAGATTTACCTTCAAATTTTTATCTTTATTTCTTCCAATTGAGTATTTTTAAGTCAAGGTCACTCACGGCAGTTGAATATTCTGGCTTCACTTTCTATATGCATGTGACATAGATTTCACTTGTTATTTCTTTATCCTGATTACCAAGGTCAATTTTTTTCTTCATTAAAACTAAATTATCACTGATAGTTCAGTGGACTAAAGCGCCTGCTTAGGCAGAGCACAGAGGCTGGGGGTTCAATTACCGACATGCCATGCCGGCCCCACCCACAGGGTGCCCTAAGATGGCAACTGAGACTGGGGATGATGATGCATGCCTATAATCCTACCAGCTGGGAGGCTGAAAACAGGAGAATCACTATGAGTCTGTTCTCCATAGAGACCCTGTAGACTCTGCACTAAAGACAGTAAAAGAAAAGGATGAAATAATGGATGGATGGATGGATGCATGCATGGATGGATGGATGGATCAATGGATGATACATGAAACAAAAGGTTAATTAAACCAATATCTGTTTAAGTTATTATGTGTCAGCCTCTAGCTTAGAGCTATGTATAATGCAAGGAGCAAATGCTGACAAGATTTCTTCATATTTATATTCTGATATAATCAAAGAAATAACAAACAAGCAAATTACAAACATGATAATTAAAATTCTGTTAAGTGCCTCTAACGAAATGCAGAAGATGGCATGATGGAAATTAACTGGGATATACAAAGTGGAAGATTGCCAGCCAAGCCTTTTGAAGAGGTTTTATTTGAGTTTAGTCTTAAAGATGAGAAACAGGCTATAAAAGTCAAAAGAAGTTCATTTCAGGCCAACAATAATAATTTTCAAGCAACAACTATAAAGGAACTTTCACACAATGGTAAATATGCAATAAAAATGTGTTATGCAGTCCAAGTTAAAGCCCACGATCAAATATAACACAATTATTACAATTTTGCTAATTATCTATAATTTAGATTATCTGGATTATCTGGCCTTCTAGATTATTCAAACAAATTAGATCCAAGTTTCATTCCAATAATAAAACACAAACTATTGCTATGGACTGCCCAATAACTAGGTGGGATTTGTGATGAATTCCTTCTCTAGGTCTTAGTTTCCTTATAAGTTGAAGAAACTAAACCAGCTTCTCTTTGATGCTTTTACAGTCCCTTGTTATGGTCAGGATGTGCTACACCTCTCAGAAGGCTCATGGTGTGAAAGTCTCAGACGTTGAAGGGCTTTGGGGAAATACTGGTATCATGAGATACTAGCTTCATTAGTAGAGTAGCCCATTAATAGGATCATAACTTAATAGTATTATTGGGAGGCAACAGAAACAAGGTATCTATGTGAAGGGAGTGGCTTGTGGGGACATGGCCTTTGGGACTGTTTCTGCTTCCTGGGCCCTTGCCCTCAGGCTCTCTTGCTGTGTTTGCTGCCTTGTAACCTAGAAATGAGCTGCTTTCCCCTTCTATGTCCCTCCATGACCAAGTCTCTGCTTCACCCCATGCCTAAAAGGAATGAAGCTGAATCTCCATGGACTGAAACCTCTGAAACCGTGTTTTCCAAAGACTCTTTCCTCCTTTACATCATATAGGTCAGGTATTTTGTCCCAGGGATAGAAAGCTGACTAACACACTGTTGGCTAACTTACACATTCACACACACACACACACACACACACACACACACACACACACACACAGATTTAATATGCAAAATGAAGTTCAGGCAAGCAGTGAAATGAAGGAATTAACTTTTACTTAGACTAGTTAATGTGAAATATTTTCCATGTCCTCCTATCAGATAATCCTCCCAATATTCTGAACTAAGTAGTATTGTTCTTGTATTCAAATTGGAAACAAAGTAATTTTCCAAGTCTTCACAGTCTGTAGGTGGCACAACTGAGACCCAATCTCAGATCTGCTGACTTTGGAGTCTACTGAAGGATGTGCGAAAACAGGCTCTGAGTTCTATAAGATATGGTTTCAAAGCTTGTCATTGCTCACCCATATAATGACTCTCGGAAGATCAATTTCTCCAAGACTCATTTTCCACTTTTGAAAATTACCTACCTAGTGGAGTTGTTGCACAGATTAAACCAAAATTCAGTTTCTGAAGTACTTTGTAGGGTTCTAGCACAGAATAAATCTTTAACAAATATTTTTCCAAGGACACATAGCAGATAGAATGATATCTTTAGTCTTCGGTATCACATAACAGTGCCATTGTTATTGTTCTATGTGATGTGAGACTTCTAGAAAAGAATATATCATTGAATACCTGATTAAATAAGCAAGAATGGAAATAATGGAGGGAAACAGTTTATTTGCCACATACATCAAAAGAAAAATGTTTGATCAGCTTGTCACATGCTGGAGCTGAGACACTAAACCTTTGCCCGGGTTTTCCCCCTCATAGCACCTCGAGTGCATAATGACATCACGACACAGGTACTCAATAACCCAAATATTTCAGACTTGTTAATCATGGCCTTCAAGATAGATTCCAATTAGTGAAGCTGTCATTATTGGTATAAAAACACAGTTTGATAAAGGTTGGGCAGAGGTTGTAAGAGAGGAGAGGTAAGATCACCAAAATGTGGTTAGATAGCAACAATTAGTTCTAACAGAAAAATAAAAATAAGAGAAGAGTTAGTTCTAATAGTCTCAAACACAGTAGGATGACTGTGGATTACAAAAATTTATAATATACTTCTAAATAAATAGAAAATGAGTCCACAAAACTATAAATATTTGAAGAGATGGAAAAGTTAATTATTCTGATTCAGTTATTGCACACTGTATACATGTATCAAATTCTGATACTCTATCCCATGAACACTTCAGATATATATTTTTGAGGTAATTTTTTTTAGTCCCATGTGTTATAGATAAAAAAATTTGAATTTCTGTATTATTTCATCTTCCTTCCAAAAAAGTCAAGTACTTTTACTTGACTCTAAGGAGATATAAACAACATTCTTCTTATAACTACAGATTTCAAAGTCAAGAAGTGCTTGGTCCCACATGTGTAAATGCAAATATATTTTAAATCAAAATTTTTAAGAGATGAAAAACATTTCTTAAAATAAAATTTTACTGCCAGGCATGGTGACACATGCCTGTAATCCCAGCACTCGGGAGGCTGAGACAGGAGGATTGGTGAGAGCTCGAGACCAGCCTGGGCTACAACAGTGAGCTCAGGGCTAACCTGAACTGCATGCGGAGACCCTGTCTCAAAAAGACCAAATAATAATAATAATAATAATAATAATAATAATAATAAATTAAATTAAAAAAATAAAATTTTACTCTAAATTTTAATTTGTTATTTTAGGTAGGCCACAAACTTTCTATATGAGTGTTATAAATGGCATGAAAATCTACCATGTCTGAAGTACTTTCTTTCATGTCATTACTTTTCTTACCCTTTGATTTTTCACTTGCTCATAAAATATTACTTTTTGAGCTGCTTTAAATCAACAGGTAAAACATTACATTATACGACATCTTTTAATTCTTAAAAGCATTTGAGCTTAACATTTCATTATTTTGAATTCTGTGCAAATTTAGTATTTTATACAATGTCTCTTGAAATTAGAGTTTACATAACTTCAAAAAGCAAAAATTGCAAAATGATGGCCTTGATGTCATTGTCTTATTTTATTGAAATAGCAAAATCCTTTGTGTGACAACATAAACTAACCAATAAACAGTTTTATCTCCAGAGAAAACAGTTCCTAATATTTGTTATGGCTAAGGCCCTCTGGAGCCAAGGCAGGTGCCGCGCAGGCCATTGCCAAGATAGGCAGGAGTTTGCAGAGCTTCTCACTGAATCTATCAGTGCTTAATGCACTCTTCTCTATCTAGCTGCTGTTCCTGCTGGGGCAGAATATTCTTCCCCATAGGGAGGCCAATGACAGATACCAAGAAGAAAGACCAAAAGAATATTTATTCCAACATTTTGATTTTAAGTTTGTGTATCAATAGCGTGGAGATGGTTTTTCTCAGGCAAAGAAGAGTTAGATAAGGACTAGATGTGTCCTGTTGTACTTACTCAATGACAAAGAACAGGACCCAGCTGGCTGCACAGAATGTGCAGTTTGGACATGCTTTGTTTGAGTGTACAGAGTGTCACATGAGGTTTTATTCTTACACTTGGACTTTATTGGATTATCCAATTATACATTTGCTTTGATAGCATTTTCTCTATTAAAAAATCATTACCATCTCTCTCTGACAACAGCTGGTGTCCTTTATTACTCAGATGTTTGTTCTGTGTAATTTCCTTCAGTTGGAAAAATCAGAGAATTCTCAATTAGTTTCAATAGCTGGCAGAAGGGAAGCAAAAGGGAAAACCCCTTTGCAGTGTTGCTGCATGCAAATAAGACTCATTTTATGTGATGCTAGGTTTAAAAGGCATTAACCCCTACAGGCATTTTTGTGAGATTTTTGCACACATCAAACACAACCCAAAGAGCAAGGACTGCCACCCACTGAAATATCCTTTGATTTCAGCTGTAGGCAAAAGAACTGAAGGCCAGCCTCTGCCCCGGTTGCTAAACAAGAAAATATTTTTTCATGATAACAAGATAACTCCCTGACACTGAAGCCTCTCCAGTTCTATTACTGAAATTGTTATGCAAGTAGAGTATGTCCCTCTCTCACTACACAAAAAATACTTGATAAGCATGAGGAAAGTGACATATCCTTATGCCAATAACCCATTTCTATGTCACAAAATGCTCTACAGTTTTGGGAGTTAAAGAAACTGTTTATTTGATCATAATTCTGCGGGCCAACTGTTTTGACTGAGCTCAGCTAGGTGATTCTTCTGCTTTGGGTCCTATCTGAAGTCACCTGTATGATCACTCTATAAGACATATGGCTGTATGTGGATGTCCAAGATTAATTTAATCACTGGCAACTGCTGCTAACTCTCTGTAGGCTTTTGCCTTCCTACTGTGTGAAGAACTCAAAAGGTCTACGGAATGCTTCTGAACACAGCAGTCTCAGGGATGCAAAGACATAATTAGCAATTGCTCACAGATCTTCCATGCTCATCCCTGATGTCAGGAGATGACATTGTCCAATATACTCAAAAATCACAAAGACAGCCAAGACTCAAGGAAAATGGAAGCAGAGTCCAACTTCTAGTGAAAATGACATGGTTACATGATTGTGGCATCCATTTTTGTAAGTATTCTGTCACAAATAACTACTAGCAAGCTTTTTGGAATAAAGCCACAGCATAAGTTCATCTGGAAAGAAAACTTCTAAGTATTTCAACTTACTGTTTTCTACTTAAATGTCTCATTCCCTTAATGATCTCCATGCAAGTCTCACATTACTGTTGTGGAGCAAACTAAACAGCCAAGGTGTGCCTGAAGAATTAGATGAATATTTTTAAAATTATAGTAATAAACATATTGTCATTAATCCACTTAAAAATATCTCCCTCACTTCAGACACACTTATCCTATTGTTTTTGCCATTTTATGAACCAGTTCTGAAAGTTCTCTCTCCCTTGTGTCTTTAGTTGGACTATCCTGGCTGCTGCCTCAATGTCCTGAATTGACTCAAAATGTTTACCTTTCACAGTCAATTTTCTTACTTATGGGAAAAGCCAGAAGTTACATATTGCCAGATCCAGTGACTAAGGCAGATGAGGACATCCTTTAATATTGTGATTAGTCTAGAGCCGACCAGATAACTTGGCAGATTAAAGCACCTGCTTAGACAGACACAGGGACCGGGGTTTAATCCCTGACATATCATGCCTGCCCAGCCCCCGGGGCATGCTGAGACAGTGACTAAGACTGGGCCTGGTGGTGTGGGTCTGTGATCCTAGCACTTGGGAGACAATATATATAATTAATCTACCTTTCTGTTGGATGGCACTTGAAAACAGCATTCATCATTTTTTATGTCACACCTCGTGAACACATTCATAAGAGAAAACTTACAGAAGTGCTTCAGAAAGAACAAGAACAATGGGATAAAAGTATTTGAAGGAAGGGAGATTATTTTGAGGAGGGTTAGCAACAATGTCATAAAGTTTTATATAAACATTCACTGTGTATTTGGGTCATGCATTATATCACTATTTCCAGAAAAGTTTTTATTTGAGCTGCTATAAAACAGGAGAGACAACCGTGATGGTCAGTACTCAGGCAGCATTACAGATACCACTGGTATCTTATTCCTTTTGGTCAGGAAATAAAGACTCCTTCCTATTCTAATTTTCTTGGAAGACTTGTTTTCAATTTAACGTTAAGAATATCTCAAGGAGGCTTAGATTCAATAGCCTCCAACATTACAAGCTTCACTGGTGGCCCACTGCAATTGCAGAACATTTGACTATGTATGTATCTGCTTCCTCTTAGTCCAAAGAGAAGTATATTCTTTTCCTTTTTTAAAATTTTTTCTAAGCAACATCAATAGGGCGGTGGGTCATGCCCACACACTGTACTCTGTAGAATGATTGTGAGGACAATATGCAATACGTCAACTTTCAAAAAAAAAAGAAAGGGGAAAAGAATAAAAGAAAAAGAAAAGTAATGTTGATTTAAAAGGGTTAATGTTTAATTGTTTGATCAATCTTATATACCTATATGTATTAATCTAAACTGATCTGATGATGAAAATATGTAACATAACCATTGTTAAACTTAAATAATAAAAATATTAAATTAAAGTAAAAAAAAAAAGAATATCTCAAGGATCTAGATGAGGAGGTCTCCAGAACTCTGGTTGCTTCTAATAGATCTAAATGAGGCAAAGAATGATTGTTCACTTCTTGGGAGGGAGTAGAGCATTCCGGTGGCACACTCATTTAGTTTCCTTAAAAAAAAAAAAAAAAAAAAAAAAAAAGAATAGAGACTCACTCAAGTTGCCACAAATGGTTGCTAATATACATGTATACATTTTGTTTTGTTTTGTACAGTCATTTACTAGATTGAAATGAAAGAACAGCTGAAACTGGAAAGCTGTCAGCTGTGAACTCTAAGAAACTAATTTTCCTTTGCTTTCATAGCCCAGTGACATCGTCCTCTCTCCTCTCCACTAACGCCTTCTCCACTATGCACTGATGGCTTCCCCATCCTCCTGAGCATGGGGCAGTGCTCACATCACTGCCAAGGCTCTTGCCTCTAGTGCATAACTTTTGCTTACTTGCACTGATGGACACTTATGAACACTTACTGTGCATCAGATATGACACTAACTTCTTTGTGATAATTATCTGATCTCATTCCAACAACTCAGCAACAGCATATTACTATTATTTTCTCCCCTTGAGAAAAGAAGCAATTGCAGGCAGAGAGGTATTAGTGCTTTCCTAAGTCACATACCTAGAAAACATCCAGATCAGGAGTGAGTCCTGTACTATGTGCACTCAAAGCTCACTATTAACCTTAATCCTCCTTCCTCTCACCCTCTAAATATACAGATTCAGTTTCCATGCTTATTTCAAAGGTTTCTAGATGAGAATGTCCTTAGAATTTCAGAATATCAGATAAACCCTCAGGACTAAGGCTAAGAGGTATTACAAATCCCTAATCTATGAGGAGACTGTGGAGGGGATGGCCAGATGCCTCCTTTCTGCAACCCTAGGAGGCAGCCAATCTGGTCTGCCAGCCTTTTTTCCATCTCCCCTTCTACTTACTTTACACAGAAAACTAGAATGCATTATAAGGAAGCAAGATGGTACAAACAGAAGGATGGTTTGTATTAGGAAAGCTGATAAGCATGACAAGGCTGTTGGGTAAGCTCCTCACTGGCACTTTAAACCAAGCATGAGGCTGAGGGGTGGCCTCTTCCTCTGCTAGATGTAATGAACTGCACCCTCAAAAGCCATTCAGGGGTAGCTGCTAGATGTGTGACAGTATTTTTAAGAGAAAACTTCTTTGAAAAAAAAAATGATTTTGTCCTTGCAATTCCCAAATAACTTAATTTCAAGTTCATATTTCTTGATTTGCATTATTGAGAGACAAGGTCGGACTCACTCAGCCCTGTCTTTATTTACAGCCATATTGTAAGTAGCCTCTGGCTGTCAGTGTGGGTGCCCATCCCTGTCCATCTGTCCAGTCAGCCTTGACCAGCCTATGATCAAATAAATGAAAAACAAGGTTTGCGGGACAACCTTCCTTGGAAAATATCTCTTGTAGTGCTTTGGAAACAAAACTGACAAGTCTCAGAATTCTCTGAGGCTCTCATAACTACCACCAGCATGTGTGCACATTGTATGGATGTTGCATGTGTAGAACTACATGTCTTTGTTGTATGCACTCATGCATGTACTATTTAAAGTGACCAGCTCATTCTATGGGCATTAAAGAGAGCAATATGTATAATGTAGATACATGTGTCCACATGTAGAGAGAAAGTGGTGGGGACTGTTTTCATCCACCAGCCAAAAATAAGGCAATTGTTTAATGCTAAATACTTGCTATCTGTGATAATTGTGTTCAGGTGTATGAGTACTCTGACCTCTTACTGCTGTGGACACTTGGCTTCCTTCAGCTCAGCTTTGCTAACTTGTTCCCAGAGTAGTCTCGAGGGGATGCTGGAGTTGACCTTTGTGACTCAGGACAGATTACTTAAGTTCTCTGAACTGTGGTTGATGCACTTTGTAAAAATGGTATGGAGCTGTCTGGAGTTGTTTAAAATGTTACAGAGTTATTCAAAAGACTTAAATAAGGGTCTCCTCAGGGTGCCTGCAGGTCCAGAAGAACACAAGTCTTGTTAGAAACCTGACTAGAGGTCTCTTGCTCCACCAGGACTCTACTGGCAGGAGCTCTCACTAGGATCCCCCTCTGTCTCTCATCAAAGTTCTCTGCCACCTCTCTGGAATTAGCTGTTGTCTATAACCCTTTCTCTGCATTGCTAAGCACACCACCCTCCCTTCATATTTGTTCTACCCACGTGTTTGGTTTTCTAAGTCTAATTTTATTCACAGTACTTGACTGCTCCCTTCCAGATTGCTGCCCTTCTTTCCTGGGTAACCATCCAAAGACTGTCCCAACAACCCTCATTAAGTCATTGCTTCAGTCATTCTTCCAACTGCCCTTTGGTAAGCACTTTGTGTTTTTATGAATGTTTTCAATGGACTGATGAGAAAGGATAGATGGGGAGGCGCAAAGATGAGAAAGATAAATTGCTGTTTTCAAAGATGAGAGTCTGGACTGGGCGTTATAACTGGTAGATAATAATCTTAACTATTACTGCTATGTGATTGATCTTGAAATTAACTCCCATACCCAGTATTTCTCTTTCTTCTTATAGCATCATGAAAAAAGCATCAAATTCCTAGTAGCTTATCTGAAATAAAGCAGATTTTTGTTGTCAAAAGTTATAAAACTGAATCACTCATTTTTCTGAAGTTCCATTTCCTTATCTCTACAAATGGTAATAATAATCAGTATCTCAAGGCTTTTTCTCAAAATTCAACAGGACAGCCCAGGGGTTGACCTTAATGGTACAGTGCCTGCCTGGCAATCCTGAGGTCAAGAGGTTGATTCCTGGTACCCCACCCCCAAAATAAAATTCAGTGAGACAAAACAAGTGTCCAGCCTCTTTTCAGGAAGAAAGTAAGCACTCAGACAAGAGACAAAGCAAAATTTCTTTCCAGCAAAAAAGGAGGATTTTTTTTCCCACCCATATCTTAACCTGAGATGGAGATCTGTCCAAAGCCGCAGACCCTGATGAATTACCTTCATCCCTGCATCTTAAGAGACTTTCTCTGATCATTGTCCTGAGCAGGGATATTCATGAACCTGCAGGACTTGCTGTCTGAAGAGACTCACAAGTCGAGGACAAATGAGATTTATAGTGCTTTAAAACCAACAAAACCATCTGCCAAGTGCATTGTTAAATGGTTGGCAGTCTTGTTCATTCTTGCAGAGTTAGAGAAGGAAGGGTGGTACGTTTCCAGTGAAAACATTGAATGCAATTGCCCAGCTGGATGGGAAATGGAAGAGGAAGGAACTACTTTCATACTATTTTTCTTAGTGATTCATGATCTACTAATGACCTCATAGGCATAATCCATTGTCCTCATATTAGAAGTTATTTATATTCTAATGAAAGTATTTAAATATTACATTTATATTCTAATTTCAGGGTTGGGGAAAAACTCATTTGTTTCTAAGAAGTGATTGCAATTTAAGGAGCAAGAAGCGGGTAGATGGTTCAGTGGTTTAGACACTGCACACCAGGACTAGTGCATACAAATCAAGAGGACAGTAGTATCCCAAAAAAATTACTGACTCTAATGGGTTCACCAGGAGAAAAAAAAAACTAGGCAGAATACTTATAAAGTGTAGTATTTTTCTTGGTGCATAATTGAAAGTTGATTGTAAAATACCTCCAGAAAACTGAACAAATTTTGTATAAGAAAAAATTAAATAAACACAGGCATAAATTAATGTTTTAAGCAAAAAGAATTTTGGATCTTGGACTGCAATGGATAACTACAGCTTCTTATTGATCTTTTCTACAAGAGCCTGAGATATGACAGAATTTATTAAGGAGTTTAGCTTAGAAATACAATTTGGTTCAATAGGTATTAACTATGGCATCTTTACAATTATATGGATATTTTCTTGGCTTTACCCAGGGAATAGCCTCTTAGTCTGCATTTTTCTATCTTTGTTTTGGTAGCCCACTCAGAGGAAAAAAATACAAAGTAAACAAACAACCCTAGATAAGCAATTGGGAAATTCACGATAGGGATTTCCCTTGGATACTGATTCCTTAGGGGCTGCTAGGCAAATTCTTGGAGTTGCTCCCTCTAGCCTATTGTTTTGCCCAGGAATAGGAAACCATTCTCTTCTGTAGGTCAATGGTGACATCTAGGAGGAGAACTTGACTGTGCTGCAATTATTTTCCTATAAGCTTGTTTTTCCTCAACTACTCTGGAGTTCCTTGGAGACAAGAACTTTAGTTCTTAGTAAACCTCAGCAGGACAAAGATTATGGGTACTCTTGTGCAATCCTGAATATCCTGAATTTTGTATTTCTAGGATGACCCTGGCTCACAGTAGATAGTAGAGGCCATGGAGCTTCAGCTCCCCAACTCCTTACCATCTTTGTCCAAGTGTTATCTTGACTAAGCTCTACTCTCATAGTTCTTTAAGAGTTGTTTTTAATCAGTCTCTTTTATAGTGGCCTCCTCCTCCTTACACGCCAACATTCCATCACATCACTCTTTGATTTGTAGCGATTATCATCATGTGATTGTAGTTTATTTTTTCATTTGTTGTTTGTTATTTCTTTCTCTTCCCCTTAGGCTACATAAAGATGGGTGGCTTGGAACCAGGAAGATAGCTCGGTAGAATAAGCACTTGCCTGACAAGCGCAGGGTCCTGAGTTCAATCCCCAGTACTAAAAAAAAAAAAAAAGAAAAAGAAAAAGAAAGAGTCTGATTCACAAATAAATGATAAACTCAGAAGCTAATTAAAAATTTGGGTAGTTAACCCAAGAAATCTTTGAGTTTAGCGAGTGAAAAGTGGTTCTCTCTCACAGAACACTTGAGAAACACGTGACCTTCACAAATACCTAAGGGCAAGTGTCTTTGGAGGCATGATGGTGATGTAGCACCATCCTATGTGATGACATATTGTAAGTACACTGTGTGACATTCACTTCCTATTTGTGGAAATATTTTTGCATTTTAACCTTAGCATTTTAAAAACACAATACTTACATTAAAATTATCTGCATATCAAGTTGATTTTTTAACATTTTCTTTAATCAGTTTATTTTTGCTATCTTATCACTTCAATTGTTGCCTAAGTTTCCGGAAGTAAAAATCATAGGGAAATACTCAGCTATAGAATCTGGGACAATGACACACACATACACACAAACAAGTGATAAAATCTACAATATGAATTGTTGTAGAAATGCCATTCCATTAGAACTTCAGCACATCTAAATAGTTCCTTATCTTGCATATTTCAAATAAGTGAGCTGCCCATTATCTGTTGCAATGACAAAAGATCCATCCAAGGTTAGGTAATATACAAAAAAAAGAGTTTGACTTTATTTTATACTCCAATCATGAAGAAAAGTATGTCTAAGAACTTGACATGCGTGTTTTCTCAACTTCTGATGAGGGTCTTCTGCTTCATCATGGCATGGTGGAAAGCAGAAAGGGGATGTATGTGGATGCAAAAGAAGCACATGTGTGTGCAAAAGAGAGAGAGAGAGAGCAAAGGTAGGTACCAGGCTCCTTTCATAACAACCAGCTCTTAGCATAGCTACTGTACTCCCCACAGAACTATTTAATCTCTTAATGATGATGAAGTCCCTATGACCAAATTACCTCTTAAGAATCCTGTCTCATAATCCCTTGGCTTTGGCAATCAACTTTCAACATGAGCTTTGGTAAGGACAACCTATATTCAAATGACAGTAATACTTATGAAAATAATGCCTGTATATACAGTATTTCCAAGTCTGTAGCTTAAAAAAAACATGGAGGAACAAAAGGCACTGTTTATTTCACACTGAGTTCCCAAATGTAAAGATTAAAGGAGGGTGTAATATGCAAACATAACACAGCACGGGTTTATTCTAACAAATGAGAACTTGCTTTAAAAAAAGACAATAATGTCCAAAAAGGTTAAGTAAATAGAATGATTGAATCAATGAACAAATGAAAACATGAATACAAATTTGTTTAAAAGTTGAAGTTAACAACTTTGAAAAGCACTCTGATTAGAGCAAATCAAATTACTATCTAAAGCCACATAGCTCAGTGGATTAAGCACCTGCAAGCAGTCACAGGGGTCAGTGGTTCTATCTCTGGGCTTGCTGTGCCGGCCATGCCCCTGGAGCATACTGAGATGGAAACTGAGACTGGGTGTGGTGGTACACACCTATAATCCCAGCTCTTGTTAGGCTGTAAATAGACCATCACTACAAGACCAATCTAGTAGTGAGACGCTGAACATCCTGTAGACCTTTCCCTATAAAATACAAAAAGTAAAAATAAATAAATAAATAAATAAAGACATCTGAAAGCTGAATTCAATGGCTATTGTTTAATGAAAATACTTCTGTCACTTGTTAATAAAATTGAGCCTATAAAAATCAGAGTTGGAAACATATTGTCATCTTTGGATTTCATGTAAATCTTTTGCATCTATGTAATTCAAATCAGTTTTCCCAGGGGGAAAAAAAAATCATGTGAGTTAACCTAAGTTAAGTGCCATAGCTCCCTTGAGTTTGTTTCTGTGTGAGTTCATTAGAAATCATGTTAGTCCTTAAATGAGTTATAAAATGATAGCTGCTAAGAAAATTTGTAGGTGAAGGACGTGTGGCCAGGCTCAGTGGAACTCTAGCAGGAAGGCTGGGGTTGCAGGGGAGGGGGCTTGCCTCCTAGGTCTCTTCACCAGTCTTCAGGGGAAGAAGATACACTTGTGCAAGCATTGTATTGTCTTGCTAGTGTGACAATCTAAAAGAGTAATTAAAGTCTAAAAGTAACAATATACTGTGAATGGGAAATAAATTGTTCAATGGGAAGGAAAGACTAGGATGAGGAAAAGGACAAATGAAAGAAGGGCCAAAGTTATATTTAGGGATGTATGCAGAATAGTTTGAATAATTGTATTGTTGATTTCTGCTGCTTTTTTCAAATAAGTTAATGCTTATGTTTTTTTTTCTTTTTGCTCAGATTTTTTTTCCTCTTTTGAATTTCTTTGTTACTGTTTTGATTTTTTCTTTAAATGAATCTTGCATGTTTCTATCTGGTAATCTGAACAACTAATTTGAAGATAGCATCATGTACACAGCTACTATTGTTGAAAATCTTGTATTGTTTCTAAGGCTGTATTTTTTCTCTATTACTATGTTGCATTCTTCAAAAATTACAAAAAAGAAATGAAAAAGAGAACAAAATCCGAGGTAAGAAACTATAGAAAATGTCATGCCAGTTAAAACTTTGGTCCATATTGTAGTTCAGTGCATGTTGGTGAAATTTTAAAATGAGCTGCCAGAAAGGAATGTGAATAATCTTTATATTCCAAGTCTTTCCAGTTGCACAACAAAAACAACATTTTCCAGAGGGCTTGCTGGTTGCTGCTACTTGATTACAGGCTTGCTCTGATTAACCTGGGTCACAAAATAGAACTTAGAGGGTGTGGAACATGGGAATGACTCCTTCCCTTCTAAGATCTATGTAAGTTCCATTTCTGACTAATCTAGTGGTAGAAATTTAAAAGCCTCCGACTTTCCTTAAGAATACATGACTTTTAGGGTTGGCCTGATAGATCAGTGGACTAACGCTCCCACTTAGGCAGAGCACAGCAGCTGGAGTTTGATCCCCATGAGTCGTGCCAGCCCCACAGTGCACAGAAAGAAAGCACTAGGGAAGCTGAAAACAGGAAAATCATTATGAGCCTGATCTATGTAGTGAAACCCTGTAGACCCTGTCAAGAAGAAGAAGCAGAAGGAAGAAGAAGAAGAAGAAGAAGAAGAAGAAGAAGAAGAAGAAGAAGAAGAAGAAGAAGAAG
>PVJA010029246.1:0-26827 GCA_004027025.1 Myocastor coypus | reverse complement strand
AAATAACTAAATAAAAAAACAAAACAAAACAAAACAAAAAAACATGCCACTCCTGACTGAGACAGAAAAATGAAAGCTTGTTTTCCAGGACACTGGGCTTCTATGGATATGTACCTTATTGATTCAGAACACTGGAACTGGATTCTACTGTTCTGGGTTTCTTTTCTCTTCTCTCTTTCTTGTTACCAGCCCCTACCTTCCTCTTCTCCCCCTGCTTGAAAAGGTAACTGTCATCCCAGGAAGGATGGATGCATCTCTCCGTTACATGAAATCTTTGTTTTCTGAAATGCCGTGGCTGCATTCATATTTTTGTCTTATTGTCCTAATTGGGATATCTAATGTTCAGAGCTCTTATATCTGAAAGCTGGAAGAAGGGCCCGGACTTTGAAATGGTTTCTTGATCTCACTGTTTTGTCTTTTTTTTTTTTTTTCTTTAAACTAAAGCTATATGAAACTTATGCATTAAACAATAAATTTCTAAATTGAAAAAAGTAACTTATAATGTTATTAAAATTTCACTAGAAAATATTGGACACTGAAATGCTTTGGAAATAATATCTAATTCTGCAAAAAACTTTTATGCTATTATAGAAAAAGTGGGCTCTTTAACTGAATCAAATCTGCCTATTCATCAGGTTGGTGCTGTAGCACTAAATTGGATGATAGGACTACAGTAGTTGACAGAGTGAGTCTCACGCAGAGACCGCACTATGAGATATTCAGGAAGATTTGATTCCAAATAAAAGTAATCTTTTAATCATCCTGTACAAATGTTTTGTGGTATCTCCTTTATGCCTCAGATTATATTTTTATTCACATTATTATAAATTAGATTTCAGAAAGACCTATTTATCTATCATCTCTCTCAAGATTCAAAATTCTGGGTGGACTATTATGAGTAACAAGTTACACAAGCTTGTTTATATGGTATACCAATTTTGTAAAAGACAAAGCATAAGTTTCTGTCTTTAGTGAAAGAAAATGATTTAAGTTTGTTGTCGTTTAAGGTTTCTTTTAAAAATTCTAGAAATGTTAATAATACATTTTTAACACAATAGAAGAAGACTCTTGAACATAATTCTGTTATTCAGTATATTTGCCTGGTATCATAAATTCATGTTAGTATTACTTAAGTTTAAATTAACTTCATTATCTTTCATTTGGAAAACAATAACACTTTTAGGTTCTGGGTAGTATAATGAGATAAAATGAATCCAATTTGATTTGGTGATTAGATTTCCCAAAGCCAGGTCCATTTTTCTTGGCCTGTGTCATCCTCCTTCAGATGTAGATATTTTTCTTTGATTCTAGAAACATAATATCCATAAAAAATGTTTGCCAAGTGTAGCTAACTGCAACAGAATGATAATAACCTGATTTATCAGTTTTCTAGTTTCAAACTTTCCTTTAATCATTGTAAGGAAATGTTTGAGCACCGATACACTTACATAAAATGGTCAAAGTGCTTTCAATATAAACTTCTTTAGGCCCAAGAATTGTCATGGACTCTATGTAGAGTTTAGTTTATATTTACTCAATTAAAATTAAATATAATAAATTATTTTTAACTCATGTCAACTCTGTATATTTTAATATTAATAATTATATGAAAAATCAAACTGTAATACTATATTATAAAGCAAAAAGAAAAAGTGAGAAGAGTGTCATTGGTTTATATTTTTGTAACTCTAATACCTTGATTCATGTGTTCACTTTCTATATATTCATTTCTGTGTTCAGTTGGTTTCTATATGTTAATTTGATTGAAGTGTATGGGGAATATCTGACCTCATCTGCACATTTGAGCAAGGCCAAAATGAGTATTTCAATATTTTAGGGATAGAAAACTTTGAGTATTCTTTTATGAAGGTGTAACAAAATTTGACATATGGTACTCTCTGTCTCTGTATCTGTTTCTGTCTCTCTCTGTCTCTCCCTGCCCTCCCTTCTTTTCCTTCTCTCCTTACTATTGACTTGAAGATGTTCTCACTGAGCTACATCTCTAGCTCTTTTTATTACTTATTGTTGTTTTTAAAATTTTGAGATAATGTCTCTTGAAGTTGTCCAGGCTTGACTTAAATTTGTATCTGCCTTGGCCTCTAAGCATGTTCTGGTGGTGCAAGGAGCAGTGTCTTAAAGTTTACTTGTACACACCAAAATGGTATTTATAAAAACATGGAAATTCTCCAAATGTGTGTGACCTGATAGAAATTCAGAGAAATTTAAATTCAGAACATAAAAAAACAAAATTCAAGACATAAAAGTGTTTATTTAACAAAACAATTGTGCTGAAAAAATGTTTGTGGAAATGAGAAAGAACAAAGCACATAAAATTTAATACTGCACACCTCAAAGATGAATTGTGTTTCACATTATGCTTGTCAATATTTTTATTATTTTATCATGAATATTTGATGCATTAATATTCAAAAATGAATTAATAAAATACTTGATGGAAATAGCAAAAGAGAACGACAGTCCATTAGCGATTGCAATTGAGAGATCAAAGGCAAGTTAGCAGATATTAAATATTTAACATGCAGTCTCATTTTCAATGACTTCTTTGTCACCCATGGCAGGTTTAAATGTTAAGATCTTTTTCCCTTCCACCAGAGTGCACTGTATTAGAGTTATTCAAAGCAACCAGCACTTAGTTTTGAAAGTCTGACCTTGTCTTTCTTCACTCCTGTGTAAGGCAGGTTCTGTTACTATTTTGCTCTTGTATCCTCCAACAGGAACTTCTGCTTTCATAACATTCAAGAGAAATTTTTGGCTTCTGTAGCAGAGACTACTTTGGTGTTGATGTTATTGTCTGAGTTTCTGGTGTGACCAGGATGCATTGAATAAGGATGGAATACAGACAGAAGAAGCAGGCGTTGATGCCAAATTGTTGCAGTCCTCCTTCTGTACCGATGGCTTCACGTGCCCTCCAGTCATCCCCCATAAATAGCTGGACAGATACCAGCCTCAAGAGATCACTAAAAAGAACTTGATATTTTTCCTTTGTGACTAAAAATTTTAACATAGTTTCCTGCCCTTCCATCTGTACTCTGCTTACTTCTCTGGAAGTGCTCTGTGTTTTTTCTCAACTCTTTCTCTCCTTTATTGCCCTATAGCCCCTGGGCCTGATTTCATAATTCTACTGCCATCTTCTATAGATGTATGGGATGCTCCATACTTGCAATTTTTCCATAAAAAACAATTTGTTCTGGATCTACACACGCTTCAAAAGAGACCTATAAAACAAAGCTTCCTGTTGCTAAAATTACTCACTTGGTCTGTAATATATCCCTGGAGTATGGGGAAGAAAATTAGTACAGCACTGAATCACACAGTTCTTATAAAGCATCAAAATACCATTTCACTTAAATCGGAACTTTGGCTTCAATAGTCCCCCACCTTTTGAGCAAACTGTAGTTAGTGTTTATTTAAAATGCATAACCAGGATTTTTTAAAATTAACTTTCAATTATGCATATTTCTCTGAAAATGTTGAAGGCTAGTATTGCAAAGACATTTGTAAGAAAATTTGCTGTTAAATAATTAAAATACATATAGATAATTGTATACAAATTTAGGAACAAAATTTGGAAACTAATGTTTTCTTTCTTTTTATTTTGTACAGGGTCTCACTACACAGCTTGGGTGCATCGTAATCCTCCTGAGTTTTGCCAATATCCAATATAAGTGATCTGATTTAGTCTTCTGGAATTTTACAATCATGTAATTGGGCATAGCCAACTTCAAGTCTCCATGACTCTCAAGATAAATGGGGAAACTCAAATCTACATAGAAATCAATGTAGCAAAGTAAATGTAACCATTACCAAACCCATATCTGTAATATCCCATGTGATATTTCTTTGCCTCACGTATAAAGTCAGTCCCCTGCTCTGGGAAAATGGCTTCTTTCACCATAGTGTTCACACAATGATCCAGGTGTACTCTGGCTGTCAACTCCCATATATTTTGTTGCTTGGTTGATCATATGCAAGACACAACATACCCAGTCATACATGTATGCCTGGTTAGTGCTCATCAGTTTGTAAAGTACAGATCAGATCAGAGCCAGATCCATGATACTTTTCCCCAGTATTGCACTAGTTTTTACTGGTAGTACCTAGTGTACACTGTTAAACTATGTAAGCTCAACTGTAAACTAAAGGACATTTTAAGACACCTACAAAGTCTGAAGGATTCCATGTAAGTTATACCTTTCAAATCACATTAGGATCAGGGCATGGTGGTGCACGCTTGTAACTCCAGAACTTGGGAGGCTGAGGCAGGAGGATCAGTGCGAGTTCGAGACCAGCTTCAGCTACAAAAATGAGCTCAAGGACAGCCTGAACTGCATAGTGAGACCCTGTTTCAAAAAGACAAAAAAAAAAAATCACATTAGGAAAATTTTCAGCAGAATTTTATTATACATTTTTTGGTGCTTTATGGTTCTTATTTTCCCCAAGCCTTTACCTTATTTGAAATAGTAAATATAATTGACTGATGTTTCCTAGTCCTCCAAAGCTCAAAGGCAACCTGATACCTTGTTATGGAATTAATTATCATTAAAGGTGCACTTCCTTTAATTCTTCATATTTATATTCCTAACTGCAGTACAGAGGTGATTCCAAACACTTAAAAGTGAGAAGTTTGTATACTGAAAGCTCATAAATAACAAAAGCATGAAAATATGGCCTACCAGAGCGATAGCCTTTTTATTATTCAGATAACAAAATAATCACAAGAAATTTATGTTACAAGCTTCAGTAACGTGTTTTTCTTTAGAACCAGTCTTATTTCTCAAGGATAAGACTTTAACTCTGTGTGAACTTTCTTCTAAACTAACATTTGGTCTGTACTTTTATTGACTGTAGTTGCCTAAAAACACTATTGGAAAACCTTGCTGATGAAGCAAAGATAGTTTAATTGGAATTTATGAAGTAGAAGATAGAGTTTATCTTCACAAAAAGTGTCTTAGTTACTTTTTACTCGTTGCTAGGACAAATACCTGACATTAAAGATGAAGGAAGGAAAGGTTTACTAGCTCACAGTTACTGTCAATATTCGGCCAGCCCAAGGGTGAGTGGAGCAGGGCAGAGAGTATCCAGTTCACGGCAGCAGAACAGCAGCAAAATGGTGACAGAGGCAGCCAACCAAACAGGGCAGCAGAGAGCAACAGCTCTAGTCTGTCTCTCTGTCTCTCCTTATATTACATTCAGGCTGTCCTCCTTAGCCTCCTCCTTAGGCTACAGCCATAATCCCAGAAGTACTTCGACCCATAATCCCATCAGTACTATAACCCATAATCCCAGGGATCATGGATCAAGTCTCAAACTCTAGAAGTCCCCTCCCCCTGACTCATGAGGCTTTGGGGGAACAACTAGACATAAACCATAACAGAATCAAAAAGATATTTTAGAGAAGGGAGGTCAGAGAAATCTATTTTTGTAGTTTCAAGTCCAGTACAAGAGGTTCCAAGTAGATCTTCCAAGAAATAGCAGTGGTTGATATTGGGCCATGGATGTGTCATAATATTTGGAGTGACAGAATGTGCTGAAGTCAAAGTCTGGAATGAGTTTCTGTGATGTAATCTGTCAGTTTGTTATGCCAAGAAAGGAGCTCTTAATCCACATGGGGAAACTGTTAGGATAATTGAATTATAGTTAGTTATTGAAGAAAATAGTGAAGTTTTTTATGTATTTATAGTCTTATCCTCCAGGACAAGAATTCCATGAATGAGTAATCAAATCATCTTGGTTCTGTCTTCTCCCATGTGTTAACATGAAGCATGGGCCCTCAGGGGTACAAGTTACATCACAAATCACCAAATGTAGATCCATCTCGCCTACTCTCAGATTCCAGTATACCTTAACTTTGCCACAACTAATTCCTTATCATTCTGAATTCTGATTTCTTTATGTGTAGGGAAATGATGAGAAACACGAGAAAAGTAACTGTCTTCTCTTTATCAGAACCTCAATATCTAAAACATTGTGGGCCATAATATAGTCAATGAGTTAGAATTTAAGAATCTTGAATTTTGGCATGTTTGAAACGTCCACACTATATGAATGGAACGCTTTGCTACTTGTCACTTTTATGAGCTTGGCGAATTATTTAAACTCCTTGAGATGCCCGGCGGGATGGTTCAGTGGTCTAGAGCGCCTGCTTGGGAAAGCTTGGGTGGCTTCAGGGACCGCGGTTCGATCCCAGCACCACATGCTGTGCCAGCCCTGCCCTCGGGGTGGGCTGAGCCAGCCAAGAAAATGAGTGAATAAACAAACAAAGGTTCTGAAACAAGAAAAAAAATAAAAAATCTTTAAAAAAATAAACTCCTTGATCTACCTTATGCACAAATGTGGATTCTAATACTACCTAAAATACAAAGTATAAATAAAGAGAAAAATAAAAGATAGATAATAGGAAACAGGAAGATAGACTTTTCAAATTGGAAAGGGACCAAGAGATAGAAAGAAGAAAGAGAGAGAAGAGTGGGGAGGGAACATAAAATATGAGATGTGTTATTAAAATATATCTGTAGCAACTCCTCATGATAAACATAGTCATTGTTTACTACAATCAAGTACTGTGCTGATAAAAATAAAATTTAAAAATGTTAAATAAAATGTCTAGTGTTTGAACTATAGGAAAAATGATCAAAATGATAGAGGTTAGTTTTCAGTTAAATTAATTGAGAATTTCAACACCTTTGTCCCAGTAAATGGAATTCACATTATATTAGAATACATACTCAAGCACAGTTTATAAAGGCAGTTGCTACAGTTGCAGGGTAACCATAAATCTTGATTTTCTACTGATTGCAAAAATGGAGGGCTAATAGTTTCCTTTATTCTAAAGAATTTGGTAATGAATTGTAAACCAATGATCCTGATTCCTCTCATGTTTGCACTCATGTTTATGTATAACTTAGATATTGAGTTTTGTATTTTTCAAGCTATTTTCCCAACTATCTTGCACATGAATCACATAATGCTATTGAGGGAATAATGGAACTTCATTGTTAGTTTTGAAATTCCTGTCACTGCTCTCTCAGGTTATAGAAATATTTTTTATAACTTATGTAACACTTGCTCACTCTCACTTGCACTGATTTGGAATGAAAAAGATAATACTTTTTTCACTTGGTTGCTCAGGAGGTTAACTCAAATTTTGTATATGACATAACAGATGCTTAACTTGTCAATTTTAAAGTTATTAATTCCTTTTTCCTACTAGTTATGGGGACCCTGCTAACAGGAATAAGTGTCATTTCCATATGCCTGTTATAAGTACTGATAAACAGGTACTTAACCTGTTAAGTAAACTTAAGGACAGAGTCATATATTCACTTGAAATGTTTCTCAGTTATAAGATTTTCTTGGGTCTTTTTTTTAATCATTTTCCAACTTTTTACTATTTTGGGCATGTTTTTTTTTTCCCCACACTTAATATAGTTTTTGCTCAGGAGGAAAGTAAATTGTTTGACTATTCACATGTATTTCTATTAGGGAGGGGAAATCAAAAATTCAAATTTTTAAATCCATGTGTTAGAATAAGAAGTTACATACTGAAGTTTGATTGCCTATTGGACATTGCTTTAGATTAATATACTTGAAATCATATGGCCATTTTTAATATTTCTAGAAACTTGAGATATCCATAGAAGGGAGTAATTGCACCTGTACTAAAATGGTTATTTCCAATACAGCGTTGTTAAATATCTCAATATAATATCTTTAGCATTAGTGTATCTAAAATTAAAATAGTATTCTGTTTTGCATTGAGGTACAATAGTTGGTACAATCAGTACAATTGCTTCAAGTTGAATTATTCTTTGGAAATTTTGGTTCATAGTCTGTTGTAACAAAATTATTCAGGGAAGTCAATATTAATAAATTGTAATTAGCTTGGTGGTAAAACCTATTTTCTACACTTGCTCTCTGGCCATTCTTTCTAAAGCATATATGCTTATAATTTTTATATTGGCTTATGGGATATGTACTATCTCTTCCAAACTTAGATTTTGTCCATGGAATGCTTTGAGACTGTATGAGATTCATCTTGAATATCATTAAACAACTGAGTGGAGAGATGCCAGAAAATTCAAACAGTAAGAAAAGGACAAGGAATCAAAGAAACACAATTCAAAGTGAAATATACCTTAAATTTATTTAAATTTCTTTTAAGAAGCCATTGGTTGTATGTACAAAAATTTCCTTGAAGTGGATTAGAGGTCACTTCCTTCCTTCCTACATACTAAGGTGGAGAAAGCATGGACAGCTTTTAGAAACCAGTTAAAGAGATTTGAATTCATCTAAAGCCAGCACAGCAATAAGAATAAGAGCACTAAGAAATGGATCACTTTCAGATGAGATAGTAGTGATTTTCATTGAGACTGAGGAAAAGCTTAATTTATGAGAACCTAAAATCCAAATATTCTTGAGCTTGTAACAGTCTTAGTAGGGCCAGTGTCATAGCTCAGGGGTCTAAATTAACTGTTTAGGCAAGATTAGGCAAGCTTAGACAAGTGTGCAGGGATTAGAGTTGGGTCCCTGGTACCACATGCCAACATCAGCCCCACCCTCAGGGTGGACTAAGCTAGCTACAAATAAAAAAAATGAACAAGCAGTCTTAATATTCAAGTTTGAGATCTTTTATTCTAGTGTTAGAGTTACTTACAATAATGTGTCATTTCTTCTGACTGTGATCCATAATTGGCTTCAATATACTTTACTTTGCTGTATAATTTGTGAGCCACAAATTAACTACACCAGGACATCTGCTGAAAATGACTGTGACTTAAGGTAAATATTTCACCTGATGGCTTTGGGATCTGTTCCAGGGATTGGTGAAACAAACTCTTAGGTTTGTCTCCATGGGTCATGGCTGGCCTTATTGCTCTGCCTCAAGGGTGGAAATTTGCCAAAATTTAATTTGAGGAGAGAGTGCCTTGAACTCCTGCTCTAGAAAGGGCTAATTATACCTATTGTACCAGCTATTGTACGTCAGTGGAAAACAGGATAGTATTAGTTCCCCAGGATTCATCTCACTGTGCTCATCTATCACTCCTACAGAGGCCACCTAAATAGGGCTATTTACTACCCCTGACAGCAGGATGTCCTCTACAGGATGCTGACTTGACTAGAATGCTTAATATAAGAGTAGTGGTGTCATGGTTGTTTCTACCCAGATTTCAAACAAAGGCCTTGAGGATCAGGAAAGGAGTCTCTAAGAGGTCAGTGCATGAACCCATGGTAATAAAGCCAAAAGTGAAATGTAGACCCCCGAATTTTTTTGTGCCAGGAATGTTGAATTTCTGCTGTGGAAAAGGCCAAGAGAGGGAACACACAGAGAAGAAGATGAGGGATGCAACCATCAAGGTCATAGACATCAAGGTCATAGGCATATAGCTGTTAAGCCCTAATCTCATTTTTTTCCCAGCATGTTCTTTGGATGCTGAATATGGAATTTATGGCTCAGTGTTTGCCTTACTGAGCGTTGGTTCGATTTTTTTTTTTTTTTTTTTGTCGTTAGTCCTCCCTTTGGAAAGGGTAATATTTACCCTGTGAAATTTTACATTTGTATTTAACTTTTTTTTTAGTTGTACAGTAGTTCATAGCTAAGATGTTTGCTTTGACCCTTAAAAGAGACTTGGACTTTGACTTCTTAGAAACACTGGAACTGTTGAGAATATTACTACTCTTCCATTTCAGATTGCATGGAGGATAGCTATATTATGTTAAATAGAATTATTCACTTGCCATTTTCTTTTTCTGGAGATTACTTATAGTTTAAAGTGATATATGTGTATACAAATTTTAAAAGGAATGCGGTGTGGTGGTTAAGATACAGTTTCAGCTTGATTAAATTTGTGGTTTATCTTTGGAGTTAGTAGAACACCTTTAGAGGTGTTACCAAGTGGGTGATAGTAACATAGACTTCTATGTCTAGCTCCTCACCCTACTGGCATTGTTCAACAATCTTCACAATAGTTATCATCTAAGCAGCTTTCTTCTGTCAAGCCCTGTGCCATGATGTCTCTGCCTTGGATCTAGCCAAATATTTACTGTAACTGTGAACCAATCAGGCTTTCCTTTAGATTGCAAGTGTTAGACATTGTGTCTCAGCAATGAGAAAAATGAATAACATACCTACTTACTAGCCCAGACTTCTGAGTAAAAATCTCCAGACTGGTGTCATGAATGAGCAACTGACAGTTTAAACTGTCATAATTGACAATTGATTCTGAAGGTTACCAACTTTTAGAACAACTGTGTAGATCTATGCCAAAATTTGAGTTTTCTCATACCATATATGCTGACAAATTTTGGGAATACAGGATAACATATGAAGCATGAGCTACCACTCTTTTTTAATGTAATTAGTACAGGGTCTACAGGGTCTCACCACACAGATCAGACTCATAGTGATCCTCCTGTTTTTAGCCGCCCAAGCACCAATATTACGGAGGCATGCCACCAAACCTGTCTCAATGGCTGTCTGAATGTTCCCCGGGTGTGAGGCTGGCATGGCTCACAAGGGATCAAATCCTGTTCCCTGTATCTGCCTAAGCAGAACTTTAATCCACTGAGCTATCTGGCTAGCTTTGAGTGGCCATTCTTTTTTTTTTTTTAGTCTTTTTTTGAGGCAGGGTCTCACTATGCAGTTCAGGCTGGCCTTGAGCTCACTTTTGTAGCCCAGGCTGGTCTCGAACTCGCACTGATCCTCCTGCCTCAGCCTCCCGAGTGCTGGGATTACAGGTGTGCGCCACCACGCCCGGCTTGAGTGACCATTCTTGATGTTATATATAACAGGAATCTAAAGAACATAAACATAATTTTTTTTGTCTTTTTGTGTTCCCTTAATTCTTATTTCACTAGGTTAAATTTTTGAAAATCTTTAAAAGCCAAAGGAATGAAGTGGAGCAAAACACACATTTTTAATGAAACTAAGAATGGTAAAGAAATTTAAAGTACTTATTTTTCTTTGTCTATAGTAACTCATGCATTATTTAAAAATGTTTTTGTTTTGCCTCAACATAAGATACATATCCATTGTGCACTGTGCTTGTTTTAATGTCAAGTAATAGTAAAATTGAAGCCTCAACCAGGAACAGAATGTATAACACAATATGTAGAAAGATGACTGTTTAAATTTTAAGCATCTCCTATTTGGCCCTATATAAATAACATTATAGTGGCATCTTTGCCTACTACAACCTTGCAGTATATTTTAGTGAATACCTCTATAGATCTTGAAGCTCTAGCATAACTGCTCAACAGAGTAAAACAGGATATTACATACTCTGATCTTAATGTATTCTATTTCTGATGATGCACTTCTGAACAACATTCAGAGTCAAACAACAGTCTGGAGCTGGATTTGATGATGACTTTCATAAATGAATTTTAAGTGAGGAAGGGATGTGCTAATTTCCGGATAGTATGGGCAAATGAGGGATATATATATATATATATATATATATATATATATATATATATATATTCTGCATTCTCAATTACTAACTTAAGCTTTACATATTGATACAATCCAATATACTTACTTTCCCAGTGTAGCTGTAGACTCTCTTTTTATTATGATCCTAGTAAATGCGCAGCCAGTGCCTTGCATGGGCTTCACTAGGATTCTTATTTGTATGCAGTGATGATTATTGGGATAGTAAACATTCATTGAACATTTATGTGCCAATCATAGCTCTAACTACTTTACTGCTCATTCATCCTTTGTATCAGCTTTGTGAGGTAGACATTAACGTTTCCCTTTTATAGATGAAAGAAGCAAGACTCACATAACTTAAATAATTTCCACAGCTAGTGATGAGACTCAGCATGCTGAATTCCTTTCTTAATGCCAAAGTGGTACTTTGAATAACTACAACATGATAAGAGCTGTGAAAAAGATATTTCATTTAAAGACAACCTTGTTGTTAGTTTTGGTTTCTATAATATGGCATAATAGCAAATAGAATAGAAGAAAAATGATTACAGAACTAGTCTTTCTAGGTCTCAGAAGAGTCAGGTTTTGGAACATGCAAGAGTATTGTCAAGAAAAACTACTTGATGAGAAAAGAAAAGTAGGAAACATCTAAGCAAATCTTGTTCCCTGTCTTTCTCCTCTCATGGATTACCTGGATGTGTATTTTTTTTCTTGTAGCTCTCTGGAAAGGTTCTCTAGGACAAGAAGACCAATATACTTAGTGTCTCATTGATCCGTGAAGTGGTACCCTTGCAGAAACATTTCATTTTCATTTTACTTTGCTATGTTTTTTTCTCTTTAAAAATTGCATCACTCTACCTACCTTATATTTTCCTAACAGAATACAACTTTAATGGACTCCTTAGTGGGGTACCACATACAATATTTCTTAGAGGTCTTGGCTTAAAATAATACATACTTAATATGTACATATGTAGTTGGGTAGCAGAACATTTTTGTTGTGCCCAGAGCTAATTCTCAATATTTCAGAGGTATGAACTTATTTAATATTAAAAATAACCCAATAAGATAGTGTTATTGCTATTATACATATTTTAAAAATTAGGAAATTAAGGCATTATGTAAGATCCATATTCAATAAGTAGATTGACTATTGTATATGCTTGTTGCTTATGAACAAATAAATGAATCAGTGAATACACTTGATCAAGATAATAAAATAATAAGTGGTATCTGGATGATATTACTTATTTTATTTGATAAAAAAAGAACATGTCAACAATCATTTAGCAAAGCATATTGTGCAAAACACACACTCGGTATTTATTTCTTAAAATAATGCAAAGATTTTCTGATACCAGTTGATTCTTTACCAAGATTTACAAATTTTTTCTTCAAATATTAAAAAGAAAACAGAAATACAAGAGATTGAATAACATTGCTATGGCACAAGGAGCTCAGGTTATGAAGGAGACAATGGAGGGGAGTTCAACTTAGAGAAATCTTTGTCATACTATTGGGCTGCTTAACTGAAATACAACTTAGATGCAGAAATTCTGGCACTGGTAAAATACTCAAGCACTGTTAAGATCTTTGAGATATTTGAGAAAGTTTGAAGATATGAAAATTAAACAAATAACTGGAAAAATGATACAGTGATGATACTCATTAGGTCATAGTTATAAAACTCACATAACTGCTGTCTACTATTTCCTGAAATATTTTTCATTTGTTTTTCAAATTATTGCCTGGGCTTGAAGGAGCATATTGACTTGTAATTAAATTAATTTTGAACAAAGAATAGAACAGTTGAATTTAGGGCCTCCCGGCTCCAGCAGTGGCTTAGCCCCGGGCGCTCCCTGTGGCCGCCTCGGCAGATCCCAGTGCAGCAGCAGACCGTGGCGAGGACGCGACGGACCTGGGCAGTGGCACCCGCGACACAACCTTCTGCGGCTTGAGGGCAGCCTGTGCCTCGCTGCATGCGTGGCTGAGCCAGGCCAGCCGAGGGGACGGCGGGCAGCGCGGAGAGTGGAGCGGAGCGCGGCAGGCCCTGCCTCCGCCCAAGCCTCGTGGAGCCCTGGTCTCTGCTGGTGGGCTGCGGGCAACAAAGGCTATGGCGGCCAGGCCCGGCACGCCCTGACTAGTCTTTTTAAACTTATTTATCATTATTTATTTATTTACTTATTTAATTATTTGATTCAGGGTCATGTTATGCAGTTCAGACTCATAACGATAGTCCTCTCTCAAGCCTTCTCAGTACTGTGATTACAGGTGTTCAACATCGTGCTTGGTTTCAGGGCTGGCATGGCATGCCCAGTGTTCCATGGCTGACACAGCGTGAGAACTGGAGGCCAAACTCATTTCCTTGCACTTCCCAGGCAGGCACTTAGACTGCTGAGGGGTCTATCTCCTAGCCCCTGACTAGTCTTTTATGATCATAAACATAAAATGTTATTATAATCTAATTTAGCCAAAAATATATTTGAGTGCACTCTGATTTTATAAAGGTGTATGTTTGTATATTCTGTGTATTTATTTATGTGTTTATATGTCATTCTTTGAACAGCTTTTCCTCTTTTTATTTGAACTTCGGGATACAGACTTACTTAAACACATGCTTTCTCCTGAATTACCTATTCATCTAAGTGATATTTGTTATTCCTAATATCATAGTGCACTAAATGCATTCATGTCTATAGTATTATGCAATATTAAACTAATAAATATGCTCTTTTCAGATTTAGGAATATAATCTTCTCTTATGCTTTAGATATTTGTAATAAAAAGTTCATGCCAAGCCAATATGAGTTCATCAGTAAAATGACAATTTTCTAACAAAACTTATGTGCTATCTATATTGGATATATTCCATTGGATTCAGAATTACTTAGCCAAAATGCCACGGTCAGTAGATCTAGAGTAATAGAAGCAAATGGATTTTTACAGGCCCATTTCACCAAACATCCCAGAGCTGCACCTACCTTGGCCTTGGCACCTTCCTTTAGCTCTAATTAGTCTCAGAACATTTCCTAGGGCAGCCACTTTCCTAAGCCCATTTGAGTTCACATTGACTAGAACAGAAATGTCAGGAACTAGGAAATCAATAATCTTCCCATTGGTCATGATCATGGTGGAATGACTGTTCCTCTTTGCCATGAATTGGTCCCTCTTCCTACTTACTTTTCTGAGAATTTTGACCATAATAAGGACATGCATATTTGTAGAAAATTGCCTTTTTAAATGTTTCTTCATTCTCAGATGCAACCCTTGACTAAGAAGTTCTTTGCTGAAACACCTGGCACTAGTTTCTGCATGGGGATGAAGTGTCATCCTGTCAGTTCTCCTACCCCCAAAACAATGCATCCATTCATGAGGAAGCAGTTTAACAGAGTTGCCCCTTCATAATAACTAAAAGATGGGCATGATAGGTACTGATCTGAGTACAAACTACTAAATTATTATGGTTCTCACTCATCGTGGCTGAATCCCCAAAACAACAGCTTATCTGCCCAATGACCACTTCCCCCTTCCCCGCTCCAGTTGTGGATACACTCCCTTTTACTCTACCCACACACAAGGGACCCCCAATCAGCTGCTCTGATTCAGCAAACTTGCCCCTCGAACTCCACCCTTAGCACTAGTGCATACAAATCTCAGCCTTTCTTTGATTCAGATCAGAGAATTCCCTGGTCTCATTGAGGCCCTCTCTTTGTCCTCAGAGTCAAAAATAGCTCTCCCCTCTTTTCCTTTTGCTTCTGCTTCTCTGCTGTTCCAGAAAAACTTAACAGAAATGTGTTATGACTTGTGTCTGGATGTCCCCCAATGCCTCATGCTGTCATGAGGGACAGGCTTTTCAGAGGCAGATGAATCTAGAGCTTGTGATTGGTTCATTGTCCAGTGCTGGGACTGGGCATCACACAAAGAACTAGAGATGATTCAAATATTAATCAGCAGAGCAATGGATAGATACGATCTGTTATATTTATTCAGTGTAATATAATGAAATAACTCTAATAAAAAGAACTTAATATATAAAACATCAAATGTGCAATCCAATATAGATGATAAGGAAAAGCTGGGAACAAAAGAATCTCTATTTCATAGTTCCTTTATATGATATCCAAACACAGGCACAGGTCCTTTATGTTCGTAAAAGCTGCTCTTTTACTCTAAAGTGAGGAGGGGATGATGGCTGTCAAATACAGCAAGTGTGAGGAGCATTTATAGGGTTCTGGAAAACATTCTGCTTTCTGTGGTGGTTATGGAAAACTAAAAACTTTTCTGGCTTTATACTCAAGATTAGTGTATAATATATGATTTAAAATGTACATGTTAAACTTCAATATGAAAAAAATCCTCCCATTTTATTTGGCTTTTCCAGGGTACCTCATTTGTGTTACTACTGAAAATAAAAATCCAAGAGCTCTACAAGTATAAGGCATTTATATTCATTGCCTACTTTGTCACCATGCAGTAAAAGATTAGACAGTTATTTAAAGAAAGAAATGGAAACATAAAACTATCACCTCTGCATTTTTAGAAATAGAGTTTTAATTTTTTATTGTAGTTTAAACTCCTTATTTTGGTTTATTATTATAGTCAGTATCTGAATGAGTGGAAGCATCTCATAGAGAAGCTACATTAAAATAATGTTCAGTAATATAATTGCAGAAACAAATTCTAAGGAGTAGTAAAGCTGTCCTGTTTGTAAAAAATGTTTTGAGAATAAATGTATTTTTAATTCTTTAATAAGTGCCACACTGAAGACCATAGGTAGTTAGATATGAAGGAATGTGATTCATTTTTCCAGCGTTTATTTTTAGCAATATATATCATTTCTACCATTGCATACTCACGACATGTTTTTCTTGTGTAAGTGCAATTGATGGACAAATTAATTTTGTGAATGGTAGTTTATTAGAATAGAAGTTTTGTTGTATTGGTAAAAGGAAAGGAGTAGTTAAATGGATATGTTTATGTATTTAATGGCCATTGTTTACATGTTTACATATTTACTAATAGGATCATTAACTATCATTGCAAATAAGTAGACTCAAGTGAGAAATAAATTGTAGATTAGACAAAATGCTTTTCTTCAGTATAGGGGCACTAGCAACTGTTTATTGGCTCAATCATTCATATACAATTTTGTTTCCCTCAGCAAATTCTGTGAAAGGGCTGGCTCTCATTAATGTTTGCCAGCTAAATAGATAATAATAATTATCTGCCATTATTTAAACTATCATTACAAACAGAAATTATGTCTCCATCATTTAAAAACTCAAGTTTCACAGTAATATGGCCAGAAGAATGGTACAACAAGTATTTTGTTTGATGTATCAAATGTAACAAGGTTCTCATACTATTTTTTAAAACCAGAAAATGACTCTGGAGTTATGAGAGAATATCAGTTCCATTTACACAAGTAAAACCAATTGGTAACTACTTGATTCCTAAATAGCAATAATTATAAGCAGCCATTACCTACTAAGTACAGTATTTATTTGTAAGGCATTAAAGTACATATCAAGGTCTTGAAATGCCTATGACATTACCTCAAACTATTTGTGAACTGGGACTGTCAAAATTAATCAACCTCAGATAATTTTTAAAGGGAACATCAGACAAAATATGACCAGCTCTCTAACTTAACAACTTAGTGGGTATAATTAGCTTCATAGAAATTATAGAGGTGTTATTTGAAGTAGTTACATTTTATAAGATTTTTGCTTTTGCTGTACTATTTCTTCACTTAATTCCAAGGAAACAGAGCCACCAATTGTTTCTCCCCCAACTCTTCCTTTCTTTCCATTTGACTTTTCAGAAGCCAAACACTAATGTGATGTCTACTTCCAGGTAAAAATTGGTTCTTCTGTAGTATAGGAATCCCCTTTGAAAAAATGAGACCACATTGAAAAACCTTTCATAAATCCTAGTTTCTATATCCATTACATCTCGTTAGCTCTCAGTTGAGGGTAATAATGTGATTGACCTCACCAAATGCTCTAATTGAATGAGAATAATCTTGATATTATATGTTAAGAGCCTTGGACCACAAAAGTTGCTCAGTAATTGTTATCCTCATTATATTTTTCTCCTCCATCATTTATATATTTAAGTAGGAACCAAGTGCAGAGTGTGGTGGAGTCATACTTGAAATCTTGTACTGGATTTGTCCCTCAGGAGGTATCCAACACAGCAAAAATAATTTCATGTCTCTTTGCTCTCATTTTTCTACTTTCAAACTGGCAATAAATATAGCTTTAAGGCATCCAGTTGGTATAATAATAGAAATAATACACATCAACTAAATCTTTATTGTAGTATGTGTTATACAATAAGTACTAATTAAGGAGAACCAGGATAGTGCCTCATCTCTAAAAGGTGACAAATAACTCAAGAGGTGTATTGTTTTACCTCTGAATTCAGAGGCTCTGGAATGGGCCAGGCTTCCATACCTAAGAGCATGTTTGTTTGTTTGTTTGTTTTCAATTCAACTGCAAACAAAAGTGATACTTCAGAGAGCTACAATATTGGATAACTGATGTGTCATGGAGTCTACCTCTCAGAATAAGCAATCAGTAGCAGAAGACAATAATGATAGTCTGATTTAAGTAAAGGTTAGCAGGGAAGATTATTTACTAGAACTTCTAATTCAAGATTGTCTGCCAAGTTTTGTCCTACAGGAATTTCACCAATCACCATTGTTTAGAAAACATTTGTCATAGAGGAATCTAAATATAAAATATTGTTAGAAAATTATACTCAAGGATTACTATATCTACAAGTTTATTTAAAGATAAACAACTAATACTAATATGGCTTATATCTGCCAATATTTACCTGCATCTTATTTAAGATATTCATTTTCTCAATGATATTCATGTGAATTCACTGATTGTGGATGTTCTTATAACTGTTAAAAGAGGCAGAGAAGGGGAGGAGAGAAGGAGGAGAGAGATGAGAAAGAGGGAGAGAGAGAGGAAGAAGAAACTTATGATTTAAATTTTAAATTTAAATTTTGGATGGGTTATCTTACTCTTGTTTCCTAGATATTCAATGTCCTAGTAAAAGACAACCAACAGCTGAGGAGATAACTTAGAAGCACAAGCACATGCCTGGCAAGCACAAGGTCCTGAGTTCAGTCCTTCTTACCAAACAAAAGCAAAACTGGTCAATTTACATAACTCATTAATTATCCTTCTACTTTCTCAGCTTGGAGATATTTTCAAATAATACATGTAACTGGGTTCCTTCTTGTCTTGGTAAAAAAAACAATGCCTCCTTTTATAGTTTTATCACCTGGCTGCTCAGCGTTTCTTCAAATACTCTCTTAGCTGAACTTCACATTTTTGATAGCATATTACTTTGAGGGTAACTTCAGGTGGTCATAGATATCAGGCCAACTTTGACACAGAAATAAACTATAGGACACTGAAAACTGAGTATGAAATTTTAATATAAAAAGGACTAAATTTTCTTACTTTTGTTAATGTCTTAACTTGACTTACAGAAAAATTTCCCTTACTGTTGTCAAGTACAGTTTCTTATGTCAAACCTAAGACAAAGAAAGTCCTTTTTTGTTCTAATACTAAAAGCAAATCTAGGAAAAATACACACTAAATAACACTTTAAAGTATTCCATGTAGCTGCTCTAATGGAGAAAATGAAGTCACTTGGAAAATGAGTTTATATAAAGCAAAACTGTAAATCCTAAATGTACTATTCATCCTAGGATTTTGTTGTGGGTGCAGAAATTAAAGAAGTAAACTCTCTTCTCTCAGTTTTTACTACTTGACTGCTGAATGCTTTATAGCTTTGTAATTGGAACAGAGTGTTTATCTCCTTTTTGGTTTCGTTTATCGTGCCATATAATTTCTTTGCTAAAACCTAGTATCTAATTCCATTTTTTTTTTTATGTTTGTGAACTACACATGAGTACAAATGACATTCCCTTTAGATGGTACTGTTTACTTAGCACTTCCATTCTTTTTTCCTATAAGCATTGATCTAGGTAATCACTTTTACAAAGTATGTTCCCTTTATGATTTGTTTTTCTTCAGTAAAACTCTTTCTACACAAATGCTACACTGTAGAATTTATATGCAGATGTTTATTTTTGTTTTATTTTATTTTTTAGAAAGAGACCAAAGGTTTCGACTGGCAGTTCTTTCCCTTTTTTCCTTCCTTGCTTCTTTCTTCTTGCCTTTCCCCTCCTCCCTGTGGAACTGTTTTCTATATAACACATTTGAGTTATTAGCCAATATTTTTAAGTTGGGGCACATACCTGGAAGCTGAGTGGAGGTGAGTCTTTAGAGTTTGCATGGAACACATGCTTCACTTTACCTGCGTTTTCATCTTTTCCTAAGGCTCTCTGACACCTTTCTTTAGTAATTCACACTCTGCTAGACCTTGAGGCCATTTGAGGTTGTTATTTTTACTGTTTGTGAGATAAGCGTTGGTTCATGCTTTGTGATGATATTTTTCTTTCCTTAAAACGTTGTGGTACCGGGGTTGGGGAGATAGCTCCGTGGCACAAGTGCCTGCCTGGCAAGTGCAAGGTCGTGAGTTTGAACCCCAATCCCGCAAAAATAAACAAACAAACAACCTTGTGGTACCTTTAATCTATGGGTTAAATTATTGTCCTTTTGTGCTATGATATAGAATGTGTTACTACATACTTGTGGAAGACAATATACTGTATCATACCCTGATGGTGTCTGGTCTTTCTGGTATAGCTGAGATACTGCTACATATGTAAAATGTGATATGCAAAGTGAAGATATAGAAACAAAAGGAAATCATTTTAAATTTATAGGAGCCAGAATTTGAAGTAGACAAGGGAGTTGTAAAGTGTTAATTAAAAGTACTGCACTGAAATGTGTAAATATTCTAGGTAAAAAAGAAAAATGCAGGAGTCGATAAGATAGCTCAGCAGTCTAGAGCACCTGCTTAGGCAACATTAGGCAACTGCAGAGACGATGGTTTGATCCCTGGCACCACATTCTGCACCAGTCCCACCCCCAGGACAGGCTGAGCCAGCTATAATGCAAATAAATAAAGTTAAAAAAAGAAAAATGCAAAACATGACACTCACCATTACAATAATTAAGTCAACAGAAATACATGGAAATATAGAGTGGCCATGTTGAACATTAGGAAGTTTTATGTTTTGTTTTGTTTAAATAAATTGATTTTAATTTTATTTAATAATTTATTTGCTAAAGCATTTTAGGTGAACAGATTTCATTGAAAGGGGAAGGATGCATCTTGGAGTAATTTCTATCATAAAAATGTGGCACATATACCTGATATGATTTTGCATGGGTCGGCCAAATAGCTCAGTGCATTAAAATGCCTGCAAGAAGGCGCAAGGGCCAAGGATACTATCCCTGGGCCTCCCATGCTGGCCCCTTCGCCAGGGAGTGCTGAAATGGCAGTTGAGACTGGGCATGGTGGCACCCACTTATAATTCCAGTCCTTGGGAGAATGTAAACGGGAGGGTCACTATGAGACTGATCTAGTCGTGAGACCATGAACATGCTGTAGACCCTTCCCTAAAAAATACAGAAAAAAAAAGAAAAAGATTTTGCAGAGGAACTGAGGCCATAATCATTTTCATGAACTCATGGTTAAAGCCCTCTTATCTATTATCCACCACTCTTTTCTTTCCATTCAGTCTTGTATAATATGTCGACTTTCATTTGCACATAATTATCAACATAATTAATTCCTTTAATTATAAAACATACAGATTAAACTCCTGGAATCATTTCACCTTATTATGACTCAGGTTTGCTTTTCTGCACTGTGACAAAACGTTGGATGAAAGCATTTAAGGAGAAAAGTTATCTTGGCTCCTGTTTTTGTTGCTCAGTTGATTCCCTTCACTACCTCATACCTGTGGGGAAGCAAGGTACATGGCAGGAGGGTGCTGGGGGAGAACTGCCCACTTCATGGCAGGCAGGAAGCGAGAGGGCCAGAGGTCTAGCACTAATACTGCCCCTTCACACTCCCCTCTCATTTCCAACACACCTATCCCTTTGTTTTGGCAAAGTCTTTTACTATAGCAAGTTTTTCTTTTTTTTAATTTATACATGCACTCTTTTTAAAAATCTACTTAGTACAGGGACTTCAGATTCTGCAGGGTCTCACTACATAGATCAGACTCATAGTTATTCTCCTGTTATCAGCCTCCCAAGCACTGGGATTGCAGGCACATGCTACCATGCCCAGTCTCAATTGCCATTTCAGTACAACTCAGGGGTGGGGCTGGCATGGCACCCTGGATTGAACCCTGGCCACTGTGCTCTGCCTAAGCTGGTGTTTTAGTCTGCTGAGCAATCTGGCCAGCCCCATTTTTGGTTTTCTTCATTACACTTTATATACTATATGTAAATAATCTAACTCATAGAAAGCTCAAAAGTCTACCTTGTGAATTCATTTTTCTTCTCAGAAAGTTTTGAGGATATTGAAAAAAGAAGGAAATATAATTTTCAAAGTTCATAAACTGTCTCAGTTGGTCTTCTCTCAATGCTGGCACAAATACCTAACACTCAAAGTAAAGGAAGGAAAAGTTGGTTTAGCTCACAGTTAATGGAAGTTTCAGTCCATACTTGGCCAGCTCTGGCAGTCTGGCACATGGCTCTGCAGCAGCTCGTAGTAGTGGAAGGAAGCAAAAACAAGAGCAGAAAGGACGAGTAACAGCAACAACAGTTACAGAGAGCAATGCTGTCTCTCTGTCTGTCTTATATTACATTCAAGGTCCCCAACACAGGCTGGCTTTAGCACTCAGACCCATAATCTCAGCCTTGGGTCACCCATAATCTTAGTGGATCAAGAGTTAATCATAATATCTAGAAGTCTGCTGCATGACTGCATGAGCCTTTAGAGGAACATCAAGAGACAAACCATAACACTGATCGTGAACAGATCTCCTTTATTTCATTTTGTTTTTCTTACCAAGAATAGAGTGAGTAAATTGAAGAGCAGTTGGTAAATAGTTGTTGAGACTCTTAGCTATACCTCCAAGTCACCTAACTTAATCTCAAGAAAAGTATTATATAAAAGATCCTTTAAACAACTAATATACATTTTTAGATAGTATATTCTATCCAGTTGTTTGGGAACTGGCGTAGCTATTTAGACTAAAAGTAGTATTAGTTACATGATCACACAAATATGGTAAGAAGTAGAAAGGAGTCAAAGTATTAAAACTCCAATCCCTAAACATTGTCTTCATTTTGATAGTTAAAATTGATACAAGCTAGTGTGAAAAAGAAAAATTCAAAAATAAGAATGTCTCATAAATTGTCCTTGTTAGTCTCCCAAGTTTATAAAATTTCTGGTCAAAAGTGAGAAAAATTTTTATCATTTTAATCTGAGCATCTCAAAATCATGAGAGAGAAGCTAATTCCACCAATATAAAAGAAAGCAGAGCCCCGAGAGAATTGCTTCGATAATTAAGTTCAAAAGAAAATTATTGTGGAAAACAAAATTCACTTTTAGAATGAATTATACTACCTATACAAATTGATTAAATTATATGGGAAAATGTTGTTAGTAATTTCTGTACTGCTTGCTGTAAATAGTTCACTGCTCATGAATTTTCCAACACAAAACCTGAAGTAGTACAGGTTTAAAAGCTGGATATTGGTATTGGTATTTTATTGCTAGAACAAGGTAAACAGGTTAAAATATAGCTAAAATGATGTGTCCTTAATTCAGAGTGCTCCTCTCATGCATGCATATGCTTGACTATTTGTTTATCTATTTTAATTCCCAGGTAAGAGCTACCAGGTCACAGTTCAGAGTTAGGTGCAATAGTGAAAATTGAGTTGTTGGTAGTCATGGTTTAAGGAGTTTAAACAGTGATGAGAAGTTTGGACCAATTACAATGTGCTATTGTAGCACACTGCCTGCCACCATATGTACTAGCAAGTGTTAGCTTCATCTCTCTGTAATATGCACAAAGTCTATGCACAGAGGTCTTCCTGCATGCAGGGCTCATTACTCAGGCTGACAGTTCTTCACATCAATGAGAACTCATTTATCACTCATGAATTTATTTCAAATAAATTTTAAGCTCCATTGGTGATTCTCTTATCCCATTTTACAGTACTTTAACCAACTTTCTTTCTGAGATGCATATATTTGGCCCATGGTCAAAGAGTATTTTCCCATCTAAAAGACAGATGATTGTGTTTTTTAAGGCTTAGTCATAATGACTGCTGATGTTTCTCCCTGAGGACCTTTATGATCAGTTTGCCTCTAGGTCACAACATTTTTTTTCTATATCTGTTTCTCTTCCCTGCCTCACTTATCTCATGTCCTGATACACTTTCAACATTGTAGTGATCTTGGACACAATCTTTGATTTGTCATTATTATCTTGCTGAGTGGATCAGGTTTCTTATAGTATAATTTTTATATTTAATCTCAAATTTCTATCTCTTGCCTTGAACTTTCCAACCTGAGACATTGTCACTTAATTTACATGCATCTATGCTATAGCAAGTAGAACACACAATTATTAATATCTATGCACAGACATCCTCTATCCATGTCCTCCCTGGAACACCTCTTATTAGAATTCTACCACTGTATTCAAGCTAAAATTTCAGTTTTAATATTTTAGTTCACCTTTTTACATGATATGCCTCCATCAAATACTCAGTTGACTCAGTTTCCAAAATACATCCTACTCCCAGAGAATCTCTCAAAAATAGAGTTATAGCTGTATTGGTCCTGAGTCCAGGGCACATTGACACAGCAATTGAGACTGGGTGTGGTGGGACACACCTGTAATCCCAGCTCTTGGGAGGCTGTAAACAGGTGAATCACTATGAGTTCAATCTAGTAGTGAGACCCTGAATATGCTGTAGACCCTTCTTTAAAAAATACCCCCCCCAAAAAAAGAGTTATGATCCTAAGGAAGATATTGTTTTAAATAATGAAATTACTTAGTAACTGACCTTGTTTTTCTGACTCTTACACTTGACACAGTCCTCTTAGCAGTATTTATGAACACACTACTCAAAACCCTCCGTTGATTTCCCATCACTCTCTGAATAAAATCATGACTCCTTCTCACTTCCAACAAGTTACATATGATATTTCCATTTTCTGTCTCTCTAAGTCCCATATTCTTTGTCTTCTCAGTCACAATACTATGCGTGTTACTTCAAGTCTTTTCCATTTGCTGTTTCTCCTCTGTTTTTACTGCAGTTCCTCTCATTATTGAGTGTCTATGGTTCATGCCCTAATCAATTAAGAGCCTTCTCTATGACTGTTTATACTCGAACACACTGATGGTATATCAACAATCCTATTTTATTTTAATAGTTTCACATCAACTGAACAAGAAGCTAATTCTTTCTGGTGATTTATCTCAATGCATTTCAAATGGTTTAAATTGCCATGTGCTGAGTCTTCCTATGTCATATACCATTTGGTTCCCAAAGCCAGGAACAGTGCTTAACACACAGTAGGAGCTAAAAGTGTGCTAACCATAATGAAAGGATGAATGAATGAATGAATCAATAGAGACTACAAGTTGATAGAAAGGAGATCTTGCCTTGGAGAACTGAGGAGGCTACCCTTTCGAAGTGGTGCTTGAATGGTGGCTGATGGCTTTGTAGACGTAATGTAGTTTTCTTTCTGGGAGTGAGTGATTAGGGAGCAAAAACCTGGAGAGGTAAATTTTTCTGGGAAGAATAATGTCATATGCAACAACCCGGTTAGAAGGATTCTTGTTTCAGTGATGCAGGAAACAGAATATTCCAGCAGCAGAAAGCAAGTCGGCATGATGGATGGCAGCACAGGAGGTAACTTGTTTCCAAATTGTTTCTCAGTTAAAGCATTTTTTCTTAAATGAAACTTTGTATGAATTCTAACATATTCCCAAAGGCCACCCATAATTTATGTCCTCAGAAATGAGTATTTACTATCATTTAAAAATTATAAAGTTTAGGATGTATATGTTTATGCTAAGGGGAAATAATTAGATGATATGAAGAAAACCTGTAGTATACATTCCTCCTAGGTAAGATCTACTTTCTGGGACTTACTTATTATGCTGTTCTCCTGTGGAAAGCTGGAGTGCACTTCATGTGCTGTGCTAAGCCCATCCCTGTCACACCCAAAAAAATTGGTGTGATATTCTCACAGGTTCTGGGAAAACACCTGTCTGGGTAACAGAACACATAGTACTTTTACATAACATTTTGCATAAATTCTCAGAGCTTTTGCCCCTCGGTACCAAAACACACTGGATGGTATTGGCCTAGCATTCCCCAGGAGCTTGTTCATATATTTTTTCTGAGTTCTCCAACTTTCTTTAAGAAAAAATAATTTAAGAAGAGGAAAAATTAGGCTAGAACACAAAATGAATTTGGAATTGGTTGCAAACTGCATCACAAATTACCAACGTGACCATGCGTTAATTACCTTACTTGAGTTGTGATAATTAAATAGAATCATGTACAATTAATATTTGTTCAGTGCTTGGTTATAGTAACAAAATAACATAAATCAATATTATTATTCATCATTGTTGTTGTTATTGCTGACTTTCAGTAAAAACAGTTTTCAAATAGAATAAATAATTTTGTAGTCATTTAACAACAATGTTTCATAATGGTGGATGATTTTGTTCTTTCAAGGGACATTTAGAAATCTCTAGAGAGTTTTCTTTTTATAAGTTAAGAGGGGCAAAACTAGCATCTCATGGCTAGGGACCAGTAAAAGTTATATATATATATATATATATATATATATATATATATATATATATATATATATATAGGCACTGCTATGTGGCATGAGGTACCTGGCATCAAAACCAGATCCTCGCACTTGCCAGGGAGGCTCCTAGACTGCCAAGCTATCTCCCCAGTCTGCACTCATAACTTTCATGGGAAGACAAAGCTTGAGCAATTATCTTTGTTACCTTACTTTGGCTTACTGCCCCCTAGCTCCCACTATGTCTACTAATTACACTTTTTCCTTAAACACAGTCTGCAGTAAATGTTTTGATCATTTGAACATGAATGCAGAAATGGTTTGTCTCCTCCTACATCACGACATTTAACTTTTACGAGGAATATTTGGTAAACTGAGAGTACAACTGTAATTACAACTCAGAATGGAAGTTTTCTGATTTGACTTGTATTATTCTCTTGATTTCTTTTAGTTTATAAATATTTAAAAGCAGAAATAAAATTTTAATAGCTACAAATATCTTAGATGAACGTTTGCTGTCCAGAATATATTGTCAGTTTTTTTTAATGGTTGTCTCTTTCTTTCTTTCTTTCTTTCTTTCTTTCTTTCTTTCTTCTTCTTCTTCTTCTTCTTCTTCTTCTTCTTCTTCTTCTT